>JACXSJ010000909.1:0-46712 GCA_014851325.1 Pentalonia nigronervosa | reverse complement strand
TAATTGGAACTTCTTCAGAATACATTTCTTAAAAGTATTTTTTTTAGGTAGTATGTGAATAAAAAATATACAGAAACTAAATCATCATGTTGAAATGTTTCATTATTGCTTTACAAGTAAAATGTATTAATATTTTTACCAACCATAATATATTATAATTTGTCATATACTTGTCTTTTTTTTTGTTATTATTTATCATAAAATTGTATAAAGTTTAAAAATAAAATAATTAATTGTATATTACAATTAATTATTTCAATATTTTGTTAAAATTGTCAGTATTTTTAAATAAGTGAAAATTTTTTTTGTATTTATAATATATTTTTTTTTCTTAGGTTGTCACCAGATCGACTAAAAACTTGTAAAAAAGTATTTTATGATTTATATGATAGCTACAGTAATTCGTTAAACTATGTAAGTATATTTTATTAGTCTTAATTTAGTATAAACATTTTTTGTTATAATATATAATTATTTATTTGTTTGAATAAAGTCCATATGATGCTTTAAAACAGTAGATTTTTATTATTATATTTTATTTGTTTATTTAAATAAAATATCTTGAATACCTCTATAATTTTATAAATATTTATGACATATTTGACATGCACTAGTTGTAATGTTTTTATTAAAACTTATACATCTGAACTTTCACAGTATTTACCTCCAGATTTTAAAACTAGTTGGATAGAAGAAACTATGTTAAATAACAAAGAAAATAACGTGTAAGTAGTGCATTATTTTCATACCATTATTTATTTATCTGTATCTAAATACATTTCTAAATTCGTTCATAAAAATAAGGGATTGTTCATTATTTATTTTTAATAATATATTTTCTTTGCAGAACTTCAGAAGTAAAATGTACATCTAATATAAGTAATCAAAACCAAAATAGTGAGTCTGAACTTAATGTTAAAATTCCAGTGCCAAGTACTAGTTATGATAAGATGTTAAACAATCAATTTGATTGTCTAGAAGATTTGACACCAAAAAATATGAACACTGATGATACAAACTTAGAAAATGTTATGATTGGCAGCGAATCATCTTGTAGCAAAGATCCAATCAATGATTCTATGCTTGCAATAAATGATCTACCAGAATTCTCAGATAGTCGTCTAAGGCTTAATAAGATAATTGGTTTTGCAGCCAATGCTTCTATTGAAAAACTTAATGAGTCTGATGTTTCTATCCCGCATACTGAACTTACTACACAAATTTTTGATGAAATTATTAATCAAAAAAATGATCCAGTTCTTCATAAAGATATGTTGAAAGGGATCAACATGGATGATATTGATGTTAACTATGTAAAAGAGGTGATAGAAAGTATTAAAAGAACTAGTTTTGTGGAGCCTGTTCAGCCACCTCCATTACCCCCATCAGACCTTATGGATTTGGGAGTATCAAAAATAAATTTAATATCAACCACTGAACCAAACTACAGTGAAGTAACTCATGATAATTTTTTGTTAAGTAAATCTACTATGATTTGTGCTCAATTGAACACTGATAAAAATAAATTGTCTAAGACTGGTTCATCAAACGAAACTAAACAAAAGTTTATATCTGCGTTAAAACCAGGTACATTAATTGATCTTGAAAATTCTAAAGAAATTCGTTCTTCATTGCATATAGAGTCTCTTAGACCAGTTATCAAATCAAATGAGAAAAACATTGATATTAAAACATCTGTTGCTGACATATGTGTACCTCGTGACCCAAGAATAAGAAATAAATCTTTTTCAAGTTCTGATTCAAGCTCTAACAATGTTAATCCAATTAATACACCCATATCATTTATATCAAATGTGCAATATAATTTTTCAACTAATTGTCCGACTCCTTTTACTCTAAATAGAGACAGTCCAAATGCCACATTGTTTGAGACTAGAGCACATGAAAAGTCTGGATATAATGGGCAAAATCCACCAAACCCTACAAATATTCAATTTTTAAATCCACAATTTTCTTCTGAACATAATGGTAACTCTATTCAATTAAAAAACAGACCTTCGTCTCAAAATCAAAACAAACATAATCGTAATGATCAAAAAGCTGATTTTAGTCATTTCAGTAATTCCACCCAAATGTATGTTAATCCATCCCATAGTGAGCCATTGATAAAATATTGTGAACCAGTGCCATACAAATCCCATATTAATGATGCACCAAAGAGAGATCCGAGGTCATTGAAAATTGTTAACAAAACAAATGGACCTACGTTTCTTAATTATAAACAACATAGAGAATATTATGGCAGGGAACAAAATAAAGGTTTTTCAAAGCATAAAAATCAAATAAACCAGACCCAAGATCAATGTCGTAGCTTAGTCAATGAGAAAAAGGATAAAAATAATATCATAATTTCTTCTTACAATAGTTTTGGAGTTGTAAATGAAACAGCTAATATTAAAAATTTTAAGATACCCAAAATTAAACATAATGAAGAATTTCATGATAATAGTACAGTAAAAGACTCTAAACTTATAACACTTGGAGATAATATAAATAATACCGAAGTCTTAAAAACAGAAAATAATTCCAAATTATACTTGAAAACTGATACAATTACAGAACAACATTTAGTAGATGGACAAAATACTGAAATAAAAAAAAGTAAAAATACAATAGAAGACACACAAAAAACTGATAAAATTGATGATTGTCATACAGATAAAGACTTACAAATTGAAATAACTAAAAATAGTTATAAAGATAAAGATTTAACAATTGAAAAAAATATGAATAATAATTCAGAAAAAGATAATAATTGTCCAGAAATTAATCTTGAAGAAATTACTGTTAACACGGCAAGTGAGATTAAGGATAAACTTGATTCTAATTCTGAACAAAATACCATTTTAATAGAATCTCCGATAGTGAGTAAGCCTAAGAAACCAAAAAAATATTCAAAGGAAAAAGAATTTGAAAAAATTGTTAAAGAAGCCTCTAAAAGATTAAATGATGATATATGTGGTCCAAGAACAAGAAGTTCTTTGTTAAAAAATAAAGAAACCTTAAAAACTTCAGAAGTAAACAACTCAAAGCCAACATTTAAAAAAGATATTTCAACAAAAAATGATAAAAAATTGAAATCTGGTGAATGTAGTAAGAACCTTAATAAAGTATCAATTCCAAACTTGGATGATGTTAGTGGACAGGTTGAAATAGGACATAATATCATATCTTCTACATCAAGGGAACAATCGGGAGTCATAAATTCTACAACTGAATTATTGAGTAAAAATCAAGAAGAAAATATTGTTTCTTCTAATGAAATTAATTCTACAGCTGATAATAACCCTAAAATTAACGAGAAAGTCTTAATTGACATTTTGAAAAATCCTAAGTTTATGACTGTGATAAGTATGTTTCAAGATGAAGATAAAATGGAAAAACTTAACAAATTATTAGAAAGTTCAAGTGTTAATACTGATGAAGATAAACTAAAAAATAAAGATATATTAAATAAAGATCAACTTGAAATTTATGAGCAAAAAAAGATTAAAAGAAAAATGAAAAAAGAAAAAAGGAAACTTAGAAAAATGAAGAAAAATGTCAAGAAAGAATCTTCTAATGAAGAAAGTAAAAATTATATTTCAGATGATATTAATTTTAATCAAGCAGAAAACATAGTAAAAACCAAAAAGAAAAATAACCATTTAAATGAATTAAATGAAAAAAATACTAATTCTGGAATAATTTGTGGCCATTCATCAACTGATCAACATAAATTAAAATCTATCAAACGTAAAAAATCTAAAGAAAGCTATGGAAATTTTGAAATTCTTAAAGATAAATGCACACCTGAATTAAAAGACTTAAAAATTGTTATTGCTAAATTTGATAAAAATATTAAGAGAAGTGAAAATTCTTCAGATATTTCAAGTACAAGTAATGATAAACAAATTAATAATAAACCCATAAATGTTGAAAAAGTTCAACAAATAAAACCTAAAAAACCTTTTTTAGGTCCATTAAGTGTTAAATTAGCAAGACAAAAAATGGAAATTGAACGGAATAATTCCCAAAATGAAGGGAACATTAACGATCAACTTGAATTTGAAACTAAAAATGTAAGAAAAGGATCAAAATCTGCTTGTAGATTTGATAAAAAAGGAAAATTAAATTCTGAAATCTTAAATAGTTTAACAATTGAACAACCGATTGTTTTAATAAGCCCTTTACAAAATCCCAAGTCATTTGATGAAATTAATTCTAGCAAATCACTTGTGCAGAATCCTAATGCATCTACTGTTATTAAACCAAATGTTATTGTCAACAAACCAGAATTTAAAAAGGCTAGGCCATCAGAATTAGATAAACTTCATGCTGATATTAGTGAAATGTTTGATTGTGAAGCTGTGTTGAATGCTTCAAATATACGACAGTGTAGAACCAATAAACAAATTGATTATGTAAATACAAGTACAGTTACATCAAAGAAAAAGAGAACTTCAAATATTGAACAATTGAATTCAAATGATGATCAAAATGAGTTTATCTCGGATGTAAAAAAATCAAAAACCACACAAAAAAAAGTTAAAAAATCAACATTTAAATTAAATGCAAAGAAACAATTTGTTAAAAAATCGGTGGCAAATAAAACTTTATCACCAGTAATTGTAAAAACTGTAGTTTTAGATGAAATTCCCATTAAACTACCAGAAAAATTGAAAAAAAATAAAAATAAGGGAAACAAGAAATTTAAGAAGAAGAAGAAGAAGAAGAAGAAGACTAATTGTAAGCAGTTTGACATTAATAAGGTTGTATTATCTGATGAATCTGAATTGAGTTGTTTGTCAAAAAATAAAATAGCTACTGACATAACGCCTAAAGATGTCGCAGAAAACGAATTTAAGAACAAATTTTATTTTCAAACTGCTGATAATTCATTGGAATGTAAATTTTGTAATTACAAGGATAAAGGATTAAATATTGTTCGTCATTATAAAGATCAACATTGTGGTGAAGAAGTTTTACCATCCAGATTGCCTAAGAATTGTACTGAAACATTAATACATCAATCTTTAAAAGAAAATTTTGGACATATAAATTCTCAAGATTCAAAACCATTTTATCTACAGTCTGTAGATGTTAATTTTACTTGTGTTTTTTGTCAAGTTATTTTCCATGATTATTTCAAGTTCTATGATCATATTACTGGTCATACTGGAGAATTTAGGTACAAATGTAAGATGTGTGAACAAATTTATTCAAATGAAGATGAATTGGATAAACATATTTTAGAACACACAGACTATGATAAAACTGATGGCATTTCACATTTAATATTTCCAAATCCAATTTTAAACAAATATGTTTTTGGATATTTATGTTCCTTTTGTTATTATGTTCAACTTGATTACAATAACATAGTCAAACATATGACATTACGACATTTTGATGAAGATACAAAATTAAATGGCCATTGGACAGTTATACGTATTAATATGTCTTTGCCAGATAAAATATATAAAAATTCTTCAATTGATTTTGATAATTTGGTAGGATGTTTACCTCCTATATATACTGATCAAGTTAATTCTAAAAGTAAAAATAATGAAGGTCAAGACCAACAATTAATTATAAACGATTTAAATGTACTATCAAAAAAGCAAGTACAATCAGATTCCTTTTTTTCTATTAAAAAAGAATGCAATGAACAAAACATTGATGAAATTCCACTGGAGTCAATTATTGATGAGAGTCCACCAGAATTATGTACTAATGGAAATCCACCAGAATTAACTATTGATGATAATTCTCCAGAGTCAAATAATGATGTAAATCTGCCAGAGTCTAATATGCTTCAATGTTTATCAGGACAAGCTAGTCATTGTAAGTATATATTTAAAGGCTATTTGGTATGCATTAAAATTGTAATTTTTTTTATTAGCTTCTACAAAAGAAACAACCAGTACAGAAGAGCCTGAAATTGATTATTCTGAATATACATTAAAAGGAAAATCTACAAAATGTGTTTTGGCTGGTTTAAGTTGTGAATCAATAAATTCAATGTTGTTGTTTAAATGCTCAGCATCAAATTGTCTAGAGAATCAATTTTCAACTGTAGTTTTGATTGATTTTTTTAAGCATATAAAACACAATCATGAATTTGTAGTTTGGGATGGAAATTGCGAAGCATGTAATCACAAACTTAAGATAGTATCCAAACAATATTTTCTAAAAAATGCGTTGGAACATTTGGTTTCTCATCATTTGGTTCTAAAGAATAATGAACAACCCAATACTATAGGTATGTAAATCTTAATTGTGTTATTAATATTTTAAAGTTACAATAGCTAATTAAATTAATTTTTTTTAGTAAATATTGGTAGTTTAAAGATTGATCAAAGTTTATCTTCATTATGTCAAAACACAATTAACAATACACCATCTATAGAAAACTCGTTGAGAGTTCGTTGTTTGCCGGGTGATATATTATCTATTCGTAAGTTTACATTTTATTATTCTATATAGTAATATAACAGTGTGATTATGCTTTTATACTAGAAGATGTTTGCAATATAAAGTATTCATATATTTGATAGAACAAATCATTTTTTTTTGTTTAATTGTGAGTTCTATTGGTGCTGTTTTAAGTTTTAAATTGGTGTCATTGGGTAATTAATGAAACTTTAATAAGTTAATAACACAATAACAATTAAAAAAAAAAAAGTGTCAGCAAGTGGCTACCACTCTGTTGTACAGTAAGTATTAAGTGGGTCACTTTCATGGACATCTTGAATTTGTATTCAATGATATAAACGTTGTATAAGAAAAACGATTCTGAGCAAAGATGGTCTTTCAGCTTACATAATTAAATGTATTTTAAGATATTGTTGTTATTAAAATAATTTATTTTTACTATTAAAAATGCAGTAGGTTGAATTATTTTTTGTAGAAAATGCATAATAGGAAATATCAGCTATGAAAATATGAATAATACATTGTTGTTAAAATGTATTGATAAATTGTGTCTAAATACATGTTTAACAATACTTTTCTAAGAACATGTTGAACATACCCAATTTTATCATAAAATAACCAATTGGAATTGAATGTGTAATATTTGTTGATATGGATTTTGGACAAATTTGAATTGTCTGTACATGAAAAATGCTCTAGAACATTTAGTTTCCCATCATTTAATTGAACGTAAAAAAAATGTTTAAACTGTTCGTAAATAAACAGTAACTTATTATAGTAATAAAAATCAATGAAACTTGTTGATACATAAGTATATAATATTATCAATGTCATGTTAACTAACAACAGCACCCCTATTAAATATGATATTTAATATATATTTTAGAGAACCTAAGATTTTTATGTAACAAACCAAGCCTATAACCAACATTGATCACTATGCTTATTAATAGCTTATCTATCAGGACAATAACAACTACTACATTATTCATGTCATTATTGTATATTATAAATAAACTATAAACATTATTATTAGTGACAAATCCTAGCCACATATATAGGTGTTCTAATAAACCTTAAACCTTCCACAACAGTAATTTACTAAAAAGTAAAAACCTACTAAAATTAACTTATTATAAGCTAATAACATCAGATGTTGAAGCCTCAACTTATTTACATTTATTACAATTATTTACATTTATTTTTGTTGTTATGACAACATTTATTAAAAATTAATCATATTACTCATTATTTTAACATAAAATTATTTATAATTTTTTTAATCACCCTTAGTACAAATAAAAATAAATAAACAATTTGGTTAAATAAGTTATGTAAAAGTCAATTAAAAAATAATAATATATGTTAGCAATATGTAGAAATAAGAAACATTCACCTATTATAAAAGTATTTAATTATAATAGTAATATTAATGATAATTTATAAAATTAAAAACTAAAACAAGTCTTATATAGATAAAGAAGAACAAATTTGGACAAAGATACTATTTAGTTGAATAATATTTAATTATTACTATTGTTGTGCTTACCTTTAACAAGACACATATTATTTTCAATTTGTACTAACTCCTTTAACAAAAACTACTGATGTAGGATGGTATAATGGTAATCTTTTTAAAACCCTCATTATAACATATATTCACACTTGCTAGCATTTGCATTTTGCAGAAATAATAAAATCAACACTTCTCTTTCTCTATTCTCTGTTAATTGTATATATACTTTTTTATTATTATATTAATAACTAATATGTATTATTTACCTAACTTCTAACTGTTACATTTTATAACATAATTTGAATAATATATTTAAATAAATGTTATTTCTTAATAAATGAGTATTATACATGTCACTATTTATGTTTTGATTTTTATACAGATAAACCTAGCAGTTCAAGTAGTATCAATAATTGTGATTTGTCTGCTCATAAATCACCAAGTGATGATACAAATTTCATTAATAAAAATGGTAATAATAGTTGTATATATTGTATTATTTATATATTAAAACGTCTTGTTATACTTCTTAAAAACGAAATGGGATTTGAAATTCACTTGTTTTGGTTCTTAGTTGCTTTAATGTATTTTTCTAAATTCTAAATTTTGGAAACAGCTATAATTAAAAATCTTAAGAATGTACTAAATATGGATCAGGTTTTTAAATTCCTGGGAAAAAGAGAGTTTTGAATTGACATACTTAACTCTATCCATTTAAAGAACCATATTTGGTGATTGACTTGTGCGCATTGGTATGATATTATCGGACAATAAGCATATAATCAGGTGTTTGCTTGACATTAGTCCATCTGCAGTCTGACGAAAAATAGTTGCTGCTAAGTATGCTTCTTAACTTGAATATAATATAAAGTGGCAAAACCCATTAAGCTGATTAAGCTTTACATTATTTTGAGGTATCTTGGATAAAGATAAAGACATTACATAAACTTCACCAATTAAATCTTTTACTGTTACTTCTCCAAAAAATCTGAAATTGTTAGGAAATTATATTTCAGAATTAAACCATCCATAAATTATGATTTTATATTATAATTGCAGTTTTAATATAACATATTATGTATCACAAGAAATGAATATTTTAATTAATTTATTATTTTAGTGTTCCTATTTGATTGATTTACTGGATATTTTTATGATTTATGTTGATTACCATCGTTTTCTGTAACTTTTTAAAATCAAAATATTATTTATTTTCTTCCATAGATTTTAAAGAAAACAATATGTTTAAAAACTTCGAACAATCTATTGCTTAGTAACCAATATGAAACATCAAGTATGTTTCAAGTGTATTTTAGCTACAAATTTCATGTTGTTTATTAGTAATTTTTAATAAATAATCTTACCAAAAATAAATCATTTGTGTCAGAATTAGCTTTGCAAGTATGTGGAGTTTAAACAAAAATAGTTTGAAGGTATCTAAAAACAAATAGAAGTAGTAAGTTATGCAGCAAATTTTTATATTAGTTATGAATTTTTTATAAAATTTTTAATTATAAGAAATTATTGACTATACTACAATTCCTGAAAACAAAAAAAATTGTATTTATTTTTATAATATGTTACAAGTTGATGCCACAATTAAACTAGAAGTTGTATATTAGCTATTATTTAAGTATAATAGACTTAAAGTAAACATAAATATTAATGTGGCTGTTTTTATATATATTACAGTAAATCTAAGTATAAATCATGGTTCTAATGACGAAAGGTTTCCATTCACAAGTTTTCCAACAAATGTTAAGAGTTTAAAAAAGGTATATAATTTTTTTATTAACATAAGAAATATACAATTTTTTAGACTTAATATTTTATTTGACTCATTAATTGTTTGTTTAGGGAAAAGTTAACACTTCTAAAATAAACTCAAGTGCATCAGATATTGATTATCTTAATATGTGGATGAAAGTAAAAACAAATTGTGAAGTTGTTCTTCCAAATTCCGAAATATTTCTTGATCCAGGTCAACAAATTGTTAATAATGGTGTGCCCATAGATGGTGAACTTTGTTTAATAGACACATCATATACAAAAGATTATATTAAAAAAGTACGAGATTTGCCGATGAATGTGATGAAAACTCGATTAGCTTTTAATGAAATGTCTGCTCTGCCAAGACTATTGGGTCTCTTTAAATGTATGGACAGAACCTGCACAAAAATTTTTAGTTGTATTGAATCATTTAAACTACATATGAAATTACATTTTTCAAATGTAGAGAAAAAAAAAAGTAATAAATTTTATTTTAATTTTTATTTATACAAAATAATATTTTTTTATTATTAATCTTTGTGTTGTAGAAAACCAAATTTACAATGTTGAACAGTTTAAAATGTGTGCCTATTGTTTTAAAATGTTCGATGATGAAGAATCTTTGGCTAACCATATTGCTGAAAAATATACTCATTGTGAATATTTTTGCCCTCATTGCTTTTATCGTGCTTATACTGCATCTCATGTTTTGGTTCACCAGGTAATATTATTTTAATTTATAATTTTAATATTATAGTTAACATGTATAAAAATATTTGTATGTTTTCAGTCTGTAATTCATACCAAAGTATTCAAACATTTTATAATAAAACTTGAATACGATGATGGTGCTTGCCCATATCCAAAAGAAATGTTATCGGTGGTAGACTTTAAAGAGTTTATATTGCCTTACAAATGCAACGTTGGTAAGTTCTATTTTTAATTTTTATTAGTAATAGTTGAGTTTAATTAGGTATTCAGTGTAGCCAGTGGAATATTTAGGAATATAGCCTCAGGTACACAATGAAGAAGTACCTCTTTTTCAACATAATTATTAAGTGCTAGGTAACATTGTGTAGTAGTCTATCACTCATTTACAATACCATAAATAACACTTCAATAATTTGTCAAATTTTAGCGCCCAATACAAGTCTTATTATAAATTTGTTATACTACGAGGACTAACATAATTTTCCTTCCCATTTTTACTCATACTGTCTGTAGCATTGTTACAAATAGGTTAAAATTATTGTTTTGCAGTTTTTAATTTAAATTTTTCTCATATTGTTTTTATAAATTCAAACTTATTAATTTGTAACTGTAATTATTTACTATTAAATTATAATGCAATATAAAAGTCATGTCTTAAACTGATAAACTATCAAATATTATAAACCTATAATATGATTGTTGACTGTCTTTATTAATTAACAGCAACAATAATATAAGAATGAATAGAATAGACACATCTTAAAATTGTAAATATTAATTGAGCCACAATTTGAGATAGGTATAATGAAAAAAAATCTCAGGACTCAACTCGGATATAACATACAAAAATCCAGGTAATTCAGATTAAACCTTTTTTGGGTAGTTAGTCTTACTACTATAATAGGCATAACCCATTTGGGAGTAGTATGAAAAATTTGAATCTAGGATAAAAAAGCCACGGACAAAAAATACATGAAATAAACTATACAGGTGTCTTATTGCTTTTACAATATTTTTGTATTAAGACAATTTAATACAATTTATTAATAATACAAGCAGGAAGTACCTTAATATTATATAACAAATAACAATAATAAAAATAATAATTAATAAAACAAACAAATTAGTAAATATATTATACCAACTATTATACCCTTATATATTTTGTATGATATAATATGAGGGAGTTGATAAATATTGTGATTAAATTAATTATATACTATAAAAAAAATGTCATTGATAATAACCTAATAAAACCAAAAAAAAAAAAAAAGTATATAATATATCTATAATTGTATGCATATAATATATATTAATAATTTATTATTATTATAAATGCAATTTTTTGTATAATGTGATTATACTACCTACTCGAAATAATAATAAATTGTATTAAATTGTTTAAACACAAAAAAATTGTATAAAAAGTTAAAAGTAGAACGCACACGTCAAGATACTCTGTATAGTTATTTTCATGTATTTTTTGTCCCTGACTTTTTTATCCTATTACCAAAAAATTTACCTGAAAATTGTTAACAAGTTTGGGCACATTTATAACAACATGTTTAGATTTAAGACTGTAATTAGAAATCTAGTAAACTAAAAATCTATATTTAATAATTAGAACCATGTTTTGCGACAAAAAAAATTAATTAATTGCATAAAATAAATAGAAAATATCATAATATTATACAATAGTACTAATAAATATCATACTAAGAATACAATAATACCAATAATAATAATATACAAAATTTAAATTAAGATAATGTTTTAAAAAAAAAATAAATCATTAACTAGGTTATTGAGCCAACCTCCTCGTGGTATCTTCTGAGTAATGCTAATAGGCTCAGATTTAGTATAATATGCTAATATATGCAAAGAAATATATGTGCCCAAACGTGCTATTATGAAGGGAAATATTACTCCCAAACATAGTATGGATTTACGCTCTAAGCAGTGGTACTCAACTTTTTTATATCCGCATACTACCTACATAGTTTGAACATTTTAATGTATCAATACCATTAATAATAACTTGTTTTGCTCATCAAAAATGTATACGTTGTTTTACATGACGTATGGAATTTTATTTTATTAGGAACTACAAAATTTTAACTATATAAGAATTTAATGCACAAAAAGAATCACACCTGTCTCAGGCTATAACTCCACTCCGTCGATATATTATAAGACCAGCTAATATCAAATAAATAATATTTAATGTCAACAAAATGGTTTATTCCAATTTTTTTTATAATAGGAGATTTTCTTCGCGTACCACTAGTGATACCACAGGTTAAGAAACTCTGCTCTAAAGTGTTCTGTTTTGGGTAAATGCACCCAAACGTATTCCCCCTACTATAATACTATAGTATGCAGACGACAGTTTACAGTTGAAACTCACTTTATATATTTTGTTTTATATTCATGAACATTTTTTTTAAGACTTAATAAATTGTAAAATGATTAACTTAACGTTTACTAAAAACAAAAATGAATTAATGTCCTACTATTAGGTACTTTAAACAAAGCCTCGGCACCTCTTTATAGGACTCATTATTTTGCGCCAGGCGAAATTTCTCCACTGAGACCCCTATAAATATGCTACTGAATGTAGCTATTATCATTTAATATACATTTAAAAAAAATATATGTTTTAGATTCTAAGTAATTACACGAAATTAGATTAAACGAAAATTTACGATTATATATAGCTATGTAGTCATTCAAAAAACATTAATTTTAAGGAAATTTATTTTTTATTACGTATATTATATTTTTTTATACACAATGAAGTTTTTAAAATAAATAGCTATAATATTTATTCCATGAACCTATTCACATCGTTTTACGGTACGTGGTATTGATTTATAAGTACACCGTGGCACCGCGCTATTTCTTTTTTAACTATGTTGGCACTTGTAGTAACGCAAATCATTTTTTACATAGGGCAAATCTAAACATTTACCAGTCGACACTCGCCCACTATCTCATCATTAATCATTTATAATTCTAAACATGTGTATTTACTGCTTTATGAATTAATCATACCGGTGCATACTGGTCACCTCCTTTAGTCCTGTCTTTCTCGTAAAGAAAAATGTTAATATATTAGTCGTCTCCGATGATCAGGTAGATCGTAATTATATACTAGTTGCCTTTTAAAACTGTTTACACTTAATAGTTAGCTCAAACATATAATTAAGTAGTGTTTCATAAGCTTCACTAAAATATACCACGTAATTATATGAATGTATAAAAAACATAGTATGTATATATTATATATAATATATTGTGTTATAATAATAAACAATTAAGTTTACAGTAACATATTTACATATACGATTATTATTATTTACTTTTACACGTCGTACCTATTTAATATCATATAATAATGATAAAATTTTGTCTCATGGTTATATATAATTATTGGTATATAACATTGGATATTTTGCTATTTTGTTGTTTTCATTATAGGAAGAACTTCATGCTAAAATTATTGATAATAATGTATTTTTTCATTACATTTTAAATATTTAGAATTATGTGTACAATTAAAAAATATCGTCTTAGATATATATTATGTATACAAACTATTAAAAAATACTCTTTAATTAACTATTAAAAATTTAAAATAATAGTTTAATTATTCAATAAAAAAACATTTTATGGTATAATTCAAATTATAAATATATATTTATATTATAATTTATAAATATATTTATATTATAATATATAAATATATTTATAATATTTTTGAATCATTTATGAATTATACATTTATTACCGGCCCATTGGGAGTTAACTAGTACTAAACCATTTTCGTTTACAATAAAATTTATGGTACGTCGGGAGGCAATTCGTATAAAAATTATTGATATTTTTAATGGGAGGCAACTAGTATGCGCCCAATCATACAATTAATTATATAGGTATATTATAACCTCTACTATTTTTTTTTATAGTTACTAGGATCTACAGTATACACACTACCTACCACCAAATTATTTTTGTTGAGCAAGTACCCCCTCCCTCCTCCTGCTATATTATATCTACGCTTATTATGTACACCACTGGTTTCGTTGAAAAGCGCTGGCAATGAGCCGGGTTTTGTCTAATTTGATAAGAACAAAATTTAACATCGCTACTCGCTGTAACAACTATTGTTATTCGTTTCGCAGTTCCACAACCATATTGTCTATAACCGAGAATCTAATAACGTTTTCCACCAGTTTAATTAATTTGGAATTTGCATTACACACGGAAACTGATACCCTTAGATCATATACAATTTATTTTGTAATATTAAAATTAATGTTTGTATATTATCTATGCTGACACTACACCTCAAGGGTTATGCGGTCTGCGCTACACTGGTGTATGACATTATGATTTATAAAGTGGAATATATTATATCAATATAAAATCATTGGCGACATCACACCTTCAAAATTCATGGTGACTTTTCTAAAACTTATACTTTACCGTCATAATATTGAATTTGCGTTATCTACTGCACCGGTGATAATATATCATGCAAACGCAAACCTTGTACACAAGACAGTGTGTTGTGGTCTGTGGCATTGTCTAGTGCACTTGTATGGAAAACGTAGGATTAAATCTGTTATCAGTTGTAATATTTTGTAAACATTGCTCTGTAGGCATATTATGGCTGCTAAACTTCAATGATGGCGTGTATATTATAGTGGTCTGTTTTATTGTATAATATATCTTTATGAGCGCATCATTATAAGATCATATACATTAATATTTATTTTATTTTTTATTAACATTAAATATAGTAATAGTTCATTCTTAACAGATTATTAATACATTTTATTTTAACTCGGATTTGTTAAGGTTGCTGTGCATTTTTTTGTTATCTGCATAACGAATTCGTAGAACATTTGAATCAAGAGCATCAACGGTGTGATAAATTCTGTTGTTACATTTGTGCTAATAAAGATGACGGTGAAGGATTTTTTGCACTCCAACCAAGTTTAATGATTACAGTAAGTATCATGTTAGATTTAACAGATAAGAAAATATTCAATCTTTTAACTATCAATATTTACATGGTTTAACTTAAAATTATTTCCCTTCATTTGCTATTTGTTAACGTTATCAGGTGTTACAGTTTTCACCTTCAAATTATAATTGTAAGGTTTTTATTTTTTGAATCAATTCAATTATTTACACATAAGCATATTACTGAAATATTAACTCATGAGATGAAAGTCGTTTGTAAATCATGTGATTATAAGATAGAGTAATAAAAAATAATACTTCACAATTAAAATAAAATGTTTGGTAATTAATCCTTTTTTTTTTCAGCATTTTAAGCTTCATAACTTAAATAAATATCAATGTATTTTCTGCTTGTTTGGTAGTGAAATTATTGATTCAATGATAAAACATTTAGCGTTTGAACATTTTGAATATGAGCCTTTATGTTTGGAGCGTTCTACAGTGTCTGATAATTGTGTATGAATATTTAATCAAAATAATAAATATATCAACAAAATGTTTTTAATAATTTGAATGCTTATTATTACAGGAATCTAATAATATAAAAAATTTAAGAATTTTAAGATTGAGTAAAGTTATTGAAAATGGGATGGTAGAGATAGTAAATTTATCAGTTGAATCTACCTCTTTACCTGAAGTTTTGTCACAGAGATCTAAAAAAAGATCTATAGAGTGTCCTGATGTCCTATCAGTAGCTATGAAGTCTGCTCGCATTGATGAAGGATCTCAATCATCAGATACAATTGTTATTACAGTTCCTGATAGTGCACAAATGGCAGAAAGTAGTACATCAATGTCGTTAGCTAGTGATAATGAATTTATTATGATTGATGATGTTAACCAAAATGATATGCCAGAAACACTAAAAATAAGTCATATTTGGTCCGAATCTAAAAACAAAGAAAAAAACCCAAAATTGTCATCAAATGATGATATTATTGTTATTAATGATGATGATGATGATGATGATGATGATGATGATGATGAAATTGATGAAATTGATGAAGTTGATTTGTTAGCGAAAGAGGAACATACTGAGAGTTCTATAAAACGAATATGTTTAGAGATAGAAGAATCAACCAATGGATCAAATAAGGCCAAAAGATTGGCATTTCCAATTATTGAGTTGGACAAATTGTTTGTCTGTAAAGAATGTGGTAAGTATTCTGACAAATTATTTTTAATTGTTAATAAATTAGAATTTAGTTACTTAATTAAAGTGTTTGTCTTATAGAAAAAGTTTTCTCAAATGGTGAAATTTATTATGCCCATCTAAATGTATGTCCATTTTGGGATTATGTGACTGGACAGAAATGTATGTATTGTGTTAAAGTATTTAAAACTGCATTAAACATGGCTGAACATATAAAACTTCATGGACCTGATCGTTTCAAATGCTATTTATGCAATTTGAAAGTACCATCTCAACGCGCTATTACACAACATATGAAAAATAGTCATAAAATTTTAAATTTAGATTTTATACCTGAACGTCCTAGTTTAACTGATTTGAATAAAGATGATTTTATTGTATTTGAAGATAAAACAGTTGAACAGAAAAAACAAAAGATTAATAATTTGTTAAATTGTAACAAGTGTTCATTTAAGGGTAATTCTCGTAAAATGATTATTTCTCATATGAAGGCTATTCATGATGACGAGCAAGATATGGATTGTGAAGAGACTTCATATAAGTTAACACAAGCAAAACCAAACGATACAAATAACTCTGTCAATTCTTCAATGCCTCAACAAAATGAACAACAAAATAGAACTTTAAAGAGAAAACGTTCTACTGTAAGTTATTCTTATATTTTATTATATTACTTTGATGCTTAGTTTCTAAAATTGATCAATTACCAACACAAAGCTATAAAGGATTTTGTCTATGTTTTTTTTTTTTTTATGTTTCTTTTAAATTAGAATTTTGGCAACCAAAAAGGATCACTAAAAGCAAAACCCATTATTAAAGACAAAACAAAAAACCTATTTTTTTCTCCTGATACTATTGATAGTATTCCAAAGTCTCACATATTCTCAGATCCGATTAGCTGTTTATTATGTACATACAATACAAAAGTGCGGTCCAATCTTATTATACATTTGAATGGACATACAAAAGGACAAGATAATACTACTAAAGAAATTGTTAACCCTGTACCTTCTATTGGCAAGTCTGAACTTATGTTTGATAAAATGATCAATCTTTCTGCTAGTTCATTTGATGCTATGAATACTGAAAAGGTAAGCTTTTTTTTCTTAGTCAATTTATTTTATGTATTTTTTTTTCTTTTAGTAATTCTAAATAATGAAATTTTGATTCAAACTTCAAAAAAATAATGTGATATATTGTGAATTTTAGAATTATAAATAATGTTTGAATTATTATTTAACATTTATTTAATGGTTAGCTTAAAAATAAATGCAAAACTACCTATATTCTATTCAAGTTAAAAATTGTACTCGACGACTACTAGTTTTTATCTGGCAATCAGGCAATAGCTATTATCTTTCCCACCGAATCAACAATTTGTATATCTGCTGTGTGATAAAGCCGTATGGCGCATAAGTTGACGGCCAATTATGTATCTTTAGTAAAGTATAAAAGAATACAATTTATTACTGTCAAAAGTTTTAAGTTTAATAATAATGTTAAAATTTTAAAAATTTTGAAGTAGTTGATTAATAAGTATTAATATTTGATGAAGTTATAATCATACATACATTTTAAGTTCTTCAATCTTGATAGAACTTAAGATATATGTATCCCAGTAGTATTATGTTTTGATTCACATAATATATTTATATTGTTTTAGTGATTATATATGAGGTAGTAGGTATTAATGCTAAAAATTAAATTAAATTTCCATTGTCTCAAAAGAGGTTATATATTGTGCATTTTGTATATTCCTAACCCAAAATTAAGTCACATATAATTAAAACACATTTTTACAATAAATATTTTTCATAATCTAAAATAAGAATTTCAATTTTTACATGGAATGTAAAACATTTATATTTTTAATGAACAAACAATTTTTATTTCTATTATTTTACAGATGAAAAAAGATGAACTCGATAAGAAAATTGTTGAAGTAGCACCAGATGACAATTTAAATATGGAGATATTTCCACAGTTCATTCCAAAAAATATGAGATATAAATGTTCAATACCTCTTTGTACTTATACAGGTATGACAGAGGATATGCTAAAGAAACATATATCAATTCTTCATCCCACCTATCAATCTTACATGTGAGTACTTCAATTATAATTACTCATTAAAAATGTTATATAATTCTAAAAAAGCATATACTAATCAAAAATTAAATTTTTTTTTTTAAATTATAAGTAGTTCTTTGTTAAAACTTATTTATTTATTTTTATAGATGCCCACATTGTCTACCACCATGCATTATATCTAAAGTTGTCGAACAAAATCAAATAGAATTTCATTTAATGCACCATGGTGCAAATTTATATAGTTGTCAATACTGTGCATACATTGACTTCAATCGAGATGAAATGAGAACACACATGAGAAATACCCATCTATCAGAAATAACCAGTTCAGTACAATCCAAAATAATTGTAATCAGACAAACAATGTTAAAAGATGATAATATTGATAGAGGAAGAAGCAAAGGTATATTATTATTATAATTTCTTTTAAATTAACTTATTTATGTAGAAAAAACAATATATTTATAAATTTGATTTTAAATTATAGCTCCATCTAATGTGCCTCAATGGGTGTGTAATATATGCTCTAGTGGTTTAAGGTATACAGAAAACGAGATAACATCACATATTTTTATGGCTCATAAAATATCAAATATGTTTAAATGTCCCATGTGCCAATTTGAACACAAGGATGATAATGCTAATATATTTGAAGAACATTATAAGTTGCAACATCCGTCAGTAGCAGTAAAATGTTTAAGAGTATTTGAAAAAGTTAGCATACATTTTTAATTATTTTTATTAGTATACCATAATGCTAAAATTAATCAAATCAAATGTTTGAAAACTCGGGATAAACATTCCAGAGATACCTGGATTTGAACTTAAAATAATTTTTAACCAATAATATTGAGTTTGATTTCTAAAGTTATGTGTATTATTTAGATTATTGATAAAGAAGAGTTGAACAATCAATCAAAAAATTTAGGTGGTACAGAAAACATGCTAGAACAGCAAGCTTTAGAAAGTATTGAACCTACACTTGTGCCACCTACTTGTCGAGGAATTCCTATTGAATCAACACCGTTGAAAATTTACAATAAATCTCGTGTGTCAAAGAGTCCAAAATCAGCAACTAAAAGCTCTCCAATTCAACATCATAAACAGAAAACGTTAATAGACGTTTTTAATAAGAATGATAAGTTGGGAGCAATATCTTTAAATGGTCATTTTGTTTGTCCTAAGTGTTATACATTTGAAACTATCAATATAGAACTTTTCCGTGAGCACTTATATAAAGAGATCCATTATAAAACGTAAGCAGTTTTATTTCTAATTTTTTTTTTAGTATAAAATTTTAATTACTAATTTGTGATCTGTAGATGGAAATGCTTGATATGTTTTGAAATATCTGATTCTCCAAAGAAAATGGCATGGCATGTTAAAAAACATGGAATTGGAAGCAAGTATGAAAAAATTGAAGATAGTGAGAAATTAAAATGGGTAAACAATTTGTTGATTTTGTACTTTTATTGAAGAACGTTCCATTTAAGTTATAATAAATGTTTTTAATTTATATTTATTTATTTAGGTTGATCGAGTTATTGGACACCAACATTTGTTATTGACTGAATTTAATAAAAACAGTAAAGCAAAACATGTAAAAAGTGTTGAGTCAAGTAAAACTTTAATTGTTAATAATAAAAGAACGTCTTATTCTCCAACTAAAGTATGTATAAATTATATTTATTTAACATAAATAAAGTAATAAATATATTATATTTTTAGAAAAGATATATTGAACGCGAGAAAAAATTATTAGTCTTTCAGCCTACCCCTGATCCTGTATCAAATGACAATATCATTAATCTGATAGATGAATCCGATAATGAATAATTTGGTACAACTTAACAATATTTATCTTTTTTTGCTAAATCCTTATTTTTTTATGTAATAAACAGTGTATAATCTGCAGATAACTTTTAAAATACTAACATTTTAGTTAAATAATTTAATTTTGTATTGGTTTTTTTGTAGGCAATTAATAATTGTCATGTATTTAAGACTGACAAATTGGCTGTTTATTATTTAAATAAAAACATTACTATCATTCCAATATGGTAGGAGATTATGTTAGAAATTATTTTTTCAATACTGGTGTTAAATGTTTATATTTAAATTGTGTTAATATCTCAAAATTATAATATTTATGGAAGACTGTTATATTTATCATTTTTGATTACTACTCATGTATTTATTGTATAAAAGGGTTTATTAATTTATTTTGTAGTAATAGATAAAAAAAAATATGATTAATGACTAATTTTATATTTCTTATGTTTTTATTTCATTTTGTATATATATATTTATATTGTGTATTTGTAGAGTATTGAACAAGTGAAAATAACTTGTAACCTTTTTTAATTTTATTATTTTAATTACAGTCCCTATATCCTATAATTATATTAAAACTTTGATATTAGGTTTACTACTATTTTAATATTTTTTGCATAGAATAAAAAGTATGTATTTTCTATTATTTTTAATAATTTGCCTTAATGTTTTTACCTTTAGTCTTGATTCAATTTTCAATTGTTAAAATAAAATTATAGATCTGTATGATAATATTCCTCCTAGTCCTTTGACTCCACATTTTACTCTTGTAGATGCGCATTTTGCAAGTCCCCGACAAGCGGTACACATAGATTTTTATGTACATTTTTCCTGTTGTATCTGTATGTATTTTTTTATATTTATGTATTGAAACTAATTTATCAATTAATTTGTGTTATTTATACATCTTTTGTGCAGTATTTTTGACTTAAAATTATAATTTAAAGTGGGCAGTTCTTGAAAAGCCAGAAGACAAATCTTAAATTAACTTGAGTTTCAATCTATTTTCAGATAACAATTATTTATATCAAAATAATCGGTGTGTCTAATTCATTAAAAGTGTATATTTTTTTTATAAAGGGCTACACTGTTTTCAATCATTTTTCAGTTCGGAAATTGAATTCCCCTTTCTTATGCAGACTTTACTTTCCCTGATAAATGCTGTATCATCAACTAATAGTCATATATTCCTGTCCAGTGAGAGATTAGTTGGGTAGTATATATATTCTACTATACCTATAGCTATACAAGGTTAAAGTTTTTAAGGTTTTTTTTGGTTAAAAATACAAATTGTACTTAATGATGAATTATAGTATATTTTGAAATTATTACAAATACCCAAAATGTGACATTTCACCGTGGTCGAAAAATTGTGTAATAAATTCAACCTTAAATTCACGCTGTATAATGGTAAGTATATGTTATATTATTATTGACATTATTAGATTTTATTTATTTATCTTATCTTAAATTTTATACACATCGTCTATTTCTTTCGATGACAATCACGATTACAATTGTGATAAAATAACGATTTAATCAATTCTCATCTGGCGACACAACTGGTAGTAAATTAGAAAGTCAGCAGCTAACATAATGGACCTCAAGTAATATCGATTCGTGGTCGTGAAATATTTGTGTGTGATGGTTTTATGTATGTATATGATAACGTTAATTTTAATAATACAGAAGGTTTTGACGTTGCTGTAATAGACATTTTTGCAAAGCCTGAATTCACACAGGAAGAAAAGATTACATATTTATAAAAATTATTAATAAACATTTCATGACTAGGAAGTGTCAAAAATCGAAGCAGATGTTGCAGTGGCAAATATAAAAAGAAAAGCTACTGAAAGTATGGAGCCTACGTCTACTGTGATTAATATGTGTATTGTAAAATTTATTATTATTATTATATATTTTAAAATTATGAATATGACGAAAATATTTAATGACCATAGGGTGAATTTAAAGTTATTTGAGTTTATATACAATTTTTCAACTACGGCAAAATGCCCCCCTGACGAAACGGCCACGGTGAATTATCCTAGATTTACAAATACCTTATGAACTCATTTCTAATTTATAGGTTTTACATTTTTTTACCATATTATTTATGATTTTATTATTTTATTTAACTAGTACCTATTTACGTTTATCTATGAGACAATTGACAATGTATGGTGGTATTCAGATCGCATGTATACTTTTATGTACAGTAAAATTTCGCTAAGACTGAATCATTTATTATTTATTACATTACATACTATCTAAGCGATCTATTTGTTGTCACCTTACAATATAGTAGAATTATATGGCGCACACACAGGCCGGTTAAGCGATACTTTTTTGGGCCAAATATCTTTCTTAGCACCTTCCTCTCGAAAATGGCTACTTATTGCTAATCTGTTTTTATAGTAATCCATGTTTCACTCGCATATAAAACAATTTAACGTATAATTACCTTATACAGTATATTTTTTGTTTTAAATGAGACAAACTTAGAATTGAAAACAGGTTTTAGGGCGAAGAGATATCTGTTAGCTAAATTAAATCTTTGTCGGATTTCTCTACGGTTATCTTTATCTGCTCTTAATTTCACCCTGATGTATTTGAAAATATTACTTTCGAAAAGCATTCCATTCACCGTTAGGTTTTGTCGGTCATAGTTTTTGCTCGCAAATATCATATATTTTGCCTTTCTTTCATTTACGATTAGTCTCGTGGATTTGCTTCTGTCTAAGTAATTCTGCTAAAGTCTTAATTTCGTTTTCTATCTTGCCAATTAGCACTATATCGTCCGCGTATGCTAATGAGTTAATATTTTTATTTAGTAGTCTAATCCCTACGTCAGTGTCACATAGTCCTCTAATCACTACTTCCAATTCAATATTAAAAATCATGGAAGACAGTGCATCTTCCTGTTTTAACTTCGAATTCCTTAGATATATAATCATTGATCTTAATTTTGCATTTTGAGTTCTTTAAACATGATCTTATCAGTCCAATTTAACTTGATAGGAGCTCCTAGGTTTTTCATTGCTATCCATAACGCCTTTCTTACTATGAAGTCATACGCTCGCTTATAGTCTATGCATAATACAAAGAGATACTAATTCGTAGCTCTTTTGCATTATTTGTTTGTTGGTGTGAATCGGATCCGTTGTTGACCATTTTGTTCTAAAATCTGCTTGATACCGATTCTTTCCTCGCCATATGGCTTTAGTCTGGTGAGAAGTATATTTGACAGTATCTTGTATGACGAGTCGAGTAGTGATATCCCACTATAATTCCTACAATCCACGATATCCCCTTTCTTGTGAATAAGATAGATAATTGACAGGGTCTAAGCTTCGGGTGTTTTTTCTTCTTTCATATCTTATTTATTAATTGTTCCATTTGTTTAGTAATCGTGTTCCCCATGTTTAAGGAGCTTTGCAGTTAAGTTATCTTCTCCTGAGTCCTTTCCGTTTTTAAACATCTTAATAGCCATTTGTATTTCCTTTTTTGTTGGTTCATTCAGCTGTTGTTTGGCTGATACTACCCGATGATTCTGTGATTCTTCTGGCATTGGCTTATTTAGAAGTTCCACGAACATCTCTCTGAAATATGAAATAGTGCGTACAGAATATTAAAAAATGTATATATACCAAAAAAATCTAATGAACTTACATTATACACAAATCAAAGAGAAAATATCAATCTAACAGGCTATCTAACAATCTTTTTTTGATATAAAACTATAATTTATACCAAAAAGAATAAGATTTAACAAAAGAATGAAAATAATATATTATACAAACGAGGTATATCCCAAAAGTAAGGTCCTATTGTTTTAAAAATCAAATAAAGCAAAATTTAAAAACATAAACGTCATTCAATTGAATACAATTTTTAAGGCGCACTGGGGGCTTCGGTTTTCAGCCTCGTGAAAGTTTACCACTAGCTCCTTTAACGGACGTCTCAATTGGGTTACTTCTTTCTTCAGTTCTATATCTGTCTGATATACTGACGAAGGGTGTTCTATGTTGGACTTCATAGTAACAGGTAATGAAACGTGAGTTTACCATATCATACCCGAGTCCAAACAACAATCACCAAAGTGGAGACATTTTCACCCTTTCAAAAACTAACGCATCTGATCAAAAAATTATGGCCACTGTTTTTTGGGATAAGAAAGGAGTTCTTCTAATCGATTTTATGTAAACTAGGTCAGTCAATGTAGCCTTAAATTGTAAGATATTGAAAAACTTCGCAGAGTCATCCAAAATCGAAGACGAGGTATGCTGACAGACGAAGGGGATTTGCCTTCTCCGTGACAATGTTTGGTCTCACTCATTGCCCGTAATACAAAAACCATTTTGGAAAAGTTTTGTTTGGACATGATCTCCATCTTTCTTACAACCGATTTCCATTTATCTTTAGTTTATAGTAGCAATTGGGAGGAAAAAGAATAGAGACAGATGAATTAAATAACAAAGTCATTGAATATCTGGAAAAGTATAGCTGACAGCCTTCAATGAGGCTGATATATAGAAGGTCCCGGTGTGCCATAAATAGCATCCAATTACCCTGCTCATGATTTCTATATATCAAACCTGATACCTATAGTATGGCCATGTTCGTCATACTATTGTTTTATCTTTTCCTTCTCTTTGTTGTAGTTAGAGTATCTAACTTACCCAGGTTGTGTCTGACCGATAACCATGCAAAAATTCAAATGGAGTCTTCTTGGTCGTTTTACTTTCACTAGGTATTATTTATTTGTCATTGCATTTAAGTGAAGAGTTTGTCCCAACTCCTCAATTCACCAGTTTGTGTTCTCAATATTTAGAATAGGTTCAACATTATTTACAAGTTTGAATTTTCCATTAGCCCGAAGTCTTCTATCGGCATCATTATGAAATAAAAACGTCTCATTTTCGTTTGTTTGTAATGTCATATCGTTCAGTGCATTATGAAATTCTGAAAAGGTTTTAGGTAGTTTTGGTAAATGGGTAAGTCTAGCATATCAAACGTTTTTTCTAATCAATGTAACATCTTGTACTGTGAGGTTAAGAGAACCAGATTTTTGCAACTCAGTCTGGAGAAGCTTTGAGGGTCGAATAGAGGAATCATCGACGGTTTTTCGTTTTATTGAATTGCTTATTTTTTGTCCATCTAATTTCAGGATATTATCTTTTTCATGGTTATGGATCAATAAACAATCACTCAAGCACCTGCCATTTTTGTCAATTTTTAAAAAAACACTTACATGTTTTATGAGTACTGTATGTCCACCTAACTACATTCTTTGTTAACGGTTTTTGTTGACGGAATTTCGCGCCTTCAACGATTATTATAAATTTGCCTTTCTTACCTATCACTGTTTCATATGCAATACCAGCTATACTGCAATAAATAAAAGAACGGACGAACAAAAACGTAAAAAATGAAAAAATAACAACGATGCACTCTCGTGAATTGCCGAAGAATAACTGATGACTCATGATATATCGTTTCGATATTAAAACGATTTCGTAATGCGGAATATCTACTATTAAGCAATTTTTAGAATGCCGATTAGGCGATAAAGCTATGAGTCCTACTACTATAGTAACTATAGGCCAGCGGTAATAAAATACGATAAGAAAATTACATTATTCTTTTGCATTATACTAACTATTACTGATATAGATGACCATGACCATCTACCTAGCCGGGACGAAATTCGGACATAGTTTATCCACCCCCGGGATAAAATTCGGCATTTGCCGCACATACACTTAACCTAAGCGTAAATGAAGTAATAAATGGAAATTCCGACATTCACCAAATTTTAAAAAAATGCAGGGCAATAGTAAGGCATTATAAACATAGTAGCTTAGCTACAGGCAAATTAAGAGATTTACAATCACAAATGAACCTATCTCTATTAAAAGTAAAGCAAGATGACTCTACAAGATAGAACTTTAGTTTGACAATGATAGAAAGACTTTTAACAATTAAAATTTCTCTAACTGCTTCAATGTCATCTTTTCTTCGTGCTCAGAATTGTCTAAACGCAGCAGAGTGGGAAATAATATCTGATTGCATTAAAATTTTAAAGCCATTTGAAAATATTACATCAGAATTATCAGGAGAAAATTATCTGACGCTATCATTAGTTATACCGTTAATTTGAGGTCTTCAATATATGTTAAAAAACTTAAGAACAGAAACTACTATAGGAAATAAATTTAAAAATAAATTAATTGATATAGTTGGTAGACGTTTGGGCAATTTAGAAAAAGATAAAATAGTTGTGAAATCGACATTTTTAGATCCACTACTAAAAAAAAACAGGCTTTGGATTACAAGAAAATGCTGATAATGCGCATAAATGGGTCCGCGAGGAATTAACTAATGATTCGTACTAAAAATGACAACAATGAAATAACAATCAGATACTATAGAAGCTACTTCGAGTAGTAATATTTCCGCTAATACTTATTCTGTATGGAAACATTTTAACGATAAAGTTGCACAAGTCAAAATTACGTCAAATCCAAATGCTACTATTTTTATATTGATACGTCAGTATTTAGAAATTCACCTTTAGATAAAAATCCTTTAGGCTCGCGTCACACTATCGTGGTTTCTTTCGGGAGTACTAACACTTGTGTATTTATGGAATGTGATACTAGGGCGTTTCCACCGCGTTATACCGCAAGCTGTCACACAGAAACGCCGTGTGCCGCGGTTTGACGGTAGTGTCGCTTGTACTATTTTTGACCGCTTGAAGTTAAAACCCATGGTTTGCAATCATATGCACCACACTATAGCGGTATCAACGCGCGTTTTCAGTGTACAATAGGTATTTAAATTTATTAAAAATGAGTTTTTTTGACACTGATTTTTTTTTATTATGGAAATCGAAAAAGAAGAATACCTTTGGAAAATTAATTCCAAGGAGTATGTGGTAGACTGCCATATTAAAGCCAAAGCCTAGGACAATATAGCTTTAATCATGCATTATGAATGGCAAAGTTATAACAAAGAAAAACAAAAATTTAAGAGTAAGTTTGAACTTTTTATATATTCATAAATTATATTAGGTATTATTAGGTATTATTTATCCGTGTAATAGCATCAGAATTAGTTTAATTTTTTTAACTATGTATTAATATTAATAAGTAATTTTATTAAAGTAATTTTATAAAAACAATTTAAATGACTGGATTGAAAATCAACTGATCCAGCGTTTAAAAAAATAATCAGCAAAGTGATCGCGAACATCAATTCCTTCATAGCGAGCTCCTGCATTTCCTTAATTTTGAATACCCTCTAAAGGACTACTAAGTGTATATTCAAAAATAATTCCGTCTTTTCTACGCACATAATTATGAAGAATACAACAAGATTTCACAATAATATCCGTAAATTAGGCTTGATTAGTATTAGGGTGTGCAATACTCTCCATTTATTAGCGAGAATGCCAAAAGTACATTTAATATTTCATCTAACTCTCGACAATCTATAATTTAAAATCCTCCGTTTGTCTGTGAGTCCACGTCCCGGATACGGTTTCGGTAGATTTTTATGGAGACCAAACGCTTTATCAGCAACTATGACAAATGGTTGTGGGGAATCCGTGGTATTGGGTAAACAAGTCGGTGCTGGCAGATCGAGTTCCTCAGAATATAGTTTTTTGCTGAAAGAACACTCTTTAATAACCGTAAAATCACTCTCTCTACTATAGGCACCAATATCAATGGTTGTAAAACAATAGTCTGCGTCGACATCGGCTATTGATACAACCGAAAAATACTTCGTATAGTTGAAAAACATAGTTCCTTCATTTTTTGGATTAATACATCTTATATGTTTCCCATCAACTGCTCCAATACAGTTGGGGAAATTGGTTTTTATATAAAATTGGTTTGCAATTTCCAACTATTTATCGGGATTGGTTGAATCTGCCATTTCTTTTAGGTTTAAGATAATCCATAAAACACGATATGTTTCCCGAATGATTGTACCAATTGTGCTCCGGTCTAATAAAAACTCATATTGCAAAGCAACAAAATTGGTTCCTGTTGATAAATATATTTCAATTTTAGATTCTGAGAAAAGCAAAAAAAAAATTTAAACTTTAGATGAAACATTTTGTTTAAATTTCCAAGTATTTTGACTTAAGCAAAAAAAAATTATTGACATTTATAAAAAAAAAACTAAAAAAAAGAATATTTCAAATGCCTATAAATAGTCTTAAAGTAAGTGAAACATTTTAATAATTAAATTACGTAAAGAAAATGCCAATCTGAATAAACAGATTATGTTATTTTATGTATTACTAATCGAAGAATTAAAAAAGAAATGGAAACATTTAAGAGATAATTATGCAAGAGATATAAATGAAACGAGAAAAATTAAGAGTGGATCAGAAGCCAGGAATACAAAAAGATATACATATTCTGACGTATTATTTTTTTTACGACCTGTTGTAAAGAAAAGAAAGTAAGCATACATTTTATTCCTATATATTTCGCATTATATTATAATTGTTTTTTCATTAACGACTGTATTTATAAGAACTACTGGAAATATTGAGACTCCAACATGTTCTACTAATAATGCGATCTCTACAGATGAGTTCGGTGATGAAAGACAATATTCAAATCAGTTGGATGAGTCTGCAGAATCAGTGCACGAGGAATGTGTTGGGTCAGTATTAAAACAACAAAGAAGAAAAAAAATAAAATATGCCTTTTTAAAAAAATTTATTAAATTTAATGAAAAACCCACACACCTGAAGATTTTGATGCCGACAAATCCTTTCTTTTATCATTGTTACCGGATTTAAAAAAAATGAACGAAAACCAAAAATTAGAGCTAAAAATACAATTTATGCAATCAGTAAATAATATTCCAAGTCCTTCTCAGACACATTCCTTTGAACATCATAAACCAAATCTACATCGCTTTAATTACTATCAAAACAAGTATTACTCTCCTAACTCGGCAAATTTTAGAAGTAGTTATCAACAATTTCTTCCAAATTTTCAAACTGATCTCTCTCATTCATATCTTACATTACCTCACCCATCCCCTCAATTACATTCCTTTGCAGGTTCTCCCCACGTCGATGTGAATCATAGTAATTTAGGAAGTCCAGATGAAAATTCTCACTACACTATATAACTATATTTTTTTTCTTTTTAACATAAAATTAAATTTGAAAAGTTTTCATTTTTTTAAAATAATTTTACAAAATTTTATTCATCTATAATTTATATATTAATATAATAATTTATTAAATATTCTGTTTTAATATCTTTAACTTTTACTTACTAGGTATATTTAAATATTTTTATTGGTTTGAGGAAACAAAATTAAAAATATAGTATTTATATACATAGAGTAGAAAACTTAAAAAATATATTTTATTTTATAATAAATGTAAGGCAAGCAACATGTATTAATTATAAATAAAGAAATCTGATTTTTTAAATGTTCTATATCTTATAAATATTTATTTTATTTTATTTATGTTACCTTATTGTGAGAGTGTCTTCTGCAGAAACGGAATTGTGAAATGATGTAATTTTTTTTGTTATATGTGGACGCATATTCTCCAAAAGTTCATAAAACGATTGAATGGACATTCTGTAATATTCAAAGAACTTCTGTGGACACTGTCTTATGTCCAAATAAAACTTTTTAAAACGCTCAGTCTTCGCGGCTTTTATTAAATGGATGTACCCAAAATTTTCTTTCTTTTCTTGGAGAATTTAATACCTAAGAGATTCTGCGATTGATATTACTTGCAAAGAACGCATATACTAATAATAATTTATTCTACACAACATTTGTATACAATTAAATAACAGTATTCAAATAGATAACATTAAATAAATTACTGTACTTGAAATTAATTTACTAAATTTATTAGTTAACTTATAAATGGGGTAGGTAAATATAATAAGGATATTTTTTTACAAATTAAGGTTATTAGTATTAAGAAATATTTTAAATATTTAAAAAATTATTTATGCACAACACACGTGGACCACAAATATTATGCAACGTAACCTACAACTGAGAGCGTTTTCCTGCGTTGAACCCCTTGTAGTGTGATACGAATTTACCGCGCGATGCAACCGCGATAGTGTGACGCGAGCCTAAGAATTTTGGAATCAGTATGAAGTTACATTTCTAGAATTATACAAAATGCAACTTAAACATTTGAGTATTCCGGCTACATCTGTTCCATTAGAGCGTGTTTTTTTGAAAACGGGACAAATTACTAATGAACGTAGAAATAGATTATCACCGAAAAATTTAGATTTTATAATTTTTTTAAACAATTATTTAAGTATTTTTAATAGATAAAAAGTTTCAACTGTTATTATATATTAGTGATTACTAATTATTTTATAATTTTAAGTTGATACTTATTAATTTAATTTTTATAGTTATACACGTATACATAATGATATATAAAATATTACGAATTGTAATTAATTATATTTAACTATTCACCATTTTTTATAATTTCTATATTTTTCAAAGATTTAAATATTTATAAAACGTGTAAAAGTATTTTATTAAAAATTAAAATGTTTAAATAAATTTATAACGCACCGAAAATCGAAATCTTTCTATTATTCAGTAGTATAATAAGTAATAGCTAACAATTTACTGTAGTAAAAACTAAAAATCTGGATTTCTTACCAATTGAATACGATTTATTTAAAAATTTGGTTTCTAGCGACTGTCTTGATAACTAATTCGATAATTCCTATCACTAGATATTCGATATTTCGTTCAAAACAATTCGATCATTGTGATCGAGTGATCTCTCGATTATGGCAATATCTTGATTATTAATATTTCAATTGGAAATTTCGAGTGATATCTCGATTACTAATCATTCGATTATGCCCATCACGAATACTGAGCACCAGCTGTCGGTGGACTAGAGATCTGATCTGAGAGAGCTTGCAGAGAGACGTACCGGTACTGGTTTATACCTGAGTGCCGACTGTTTACCGCGAACAACCACGGAGACGCGGACGCTTAAGGCTTGACGGGCAGCGCCCGCCAATTTCATTTCCCGACGATTCAGCGTCAGTGGTGGACTGCTTGACTGACTTCGCCACCACTCTAAACTCTTTCAGTGGCGGTGGGGGCGGAACGGTACGACGTCGCACCGCGCGCGCGCACTCGCACGAGACGCACTCACACGCGCTCGCCCGATCAGATCAATAATTTCTGCAAACATCCCAGCTGTGGTCCTGCTGGCGGCGTGCCGTGTGTTGCTGCTGTTGGTTTGTCGTCGTCTTCGTCGCCGCGGTCGTCGTCGTCGTCTTCGTCGCGTTCCGGGGACGAAAATCAAAAACGGACGATCAAAAAAATTTACATTTTTCTTTTCCTGTCTGCCTTATCACCATTGAACGGACGGAATGGAATAGAAATAGAAAATATAATAATACGATACGATTTGTAAATAACGTAATTCTGCCGCCGTCAACGGTTTTCTCGCGGACCGGAGAAATTTCGTACCTACGATATTTTTTTTATCGCAGTCACAAAGGAGTCGAGTGTAAGAAAGTCGAGAGTATTTTAACATTCCCGAAATCAACCCTCTTCTCGCCAACAACACCACCTCCTCCTACCCCTACAGGACCACATCACCATAATCGCCGGGAAAAATTATAACAATACGAATAGAGGTACCTCCTACGCGCGACCTCTACTCCGTGCATCACCGTGTATCATCATCGCCGCACGTCCCCCAACCACCGCCACAGAGGTTCGCGCATTTGTATCACCCTCCGAGTGTGCGTGTGTCTGTCACATCGCGCGCGCAGAAACCAGAAACACTTGGCCGCCGCAGGTACAGAATGTGATATTCATGTAACGCGCCGTAATTTACACAATAGAAGAGACAAGTGGTATATGTGCGCCGCCGTCGCCACTGCCGCCGCCGCGTTTTGTCGTATTATATTTTTATATTTTTTCTCTTCTCTCGCGCAGCTATCCGCCTCTGTTTAAATTGTAATCATTATTGTTATAATATCGTCACCGTTATTATTATTATTATTATTATTACATTGTTAGTTTTTTTACTATTACTGTTTGTACCTATTATTTTTATTATTATTACTATTATTATTATAATTTAAAATTCTCATTTTTACACACCGCAAACTATGATCTCCATATTATTATTAACGCCCTGTGTTCGCATCATCCTCACCGTTTTAGCAGTATGCATAAGTATAGCAGTCCAAGTGCCACTGTCGTCCGGTCAGGCGCCTTCTGTTTCGTATCACCATGATTCTGGTAAGTACTGTTTGCTAGGTATTTCTTACCTAACTGAATGTATGATATATTGCAGGTACCTAGTGTTTATATTTATCTACTAACTACTTACTTTCTTGACCATAGTACAAGAACCCACTTGGGCACACCGTGTTCGTAACTGTTGACCGCTCCAATTTCAATGCTTACTTGTTCGGGATATATTTTGTTTGCCTCTTGCCATTTCATTTTAGTGTATTGATAATTTGATAGATAATTCACTTTGGTCTAACAGTCAGTATAGTGTTTGTAGGTACTTTTGGTAGATGACATTTTAATCTTGTTATCATAATTTAATTTTTCTTTAGTTGTCCAATTAATTTGATTAATTCTATATAAGTAATCAATGGCTAAGCGCACACATGCACGTGCCAAGTACACATTTATGCATTTTTTAGGAACCATATTTAAATCTATAATTATAAATATTGTTATAAAATATAAATACAACATCCGACTATGGCATAACATTATGTTACAACGGTATTTCATATATCTTATTTGTGCACAAGAAAATACTTAATACGTGTGTGCTTAACCATTAAATTATAAACTTATTTCTATAATAAAAACAAATCATATTTATTTGAGATAAAAAATATATTTTAAAATCCCCTATATTGATTATGAAAAATAAGTCGAAAATGACAACAAAATCTTAACTTATCAGATTACTTTAAATTGATTAAGTATAGGAAGGTTTCTACAGTGTACAAAACAAAATTTAAAATTTGGTTTTAAATCTTGTGTTTATCATAATTTTAACTATTAATATGTAAGTATCAAATTTTATTTTATTACAGTTTATATTCAACCTCAAAATGCTCCATACGGATCATATGTTGTTGAAGATATTTCTCAGCATTCAAATAAAGTAAGTTCATTTTAAAGTTAATTTAAAATCTTAGTATTTACTAAACACTAAAACATTTATTAAAACCTTTCTAGGAACAAGTATCTCATGATAGATCAAACCCTCCTCAGTAAGTAAATATTTAATGAGTTTCTTATTCTTTTTTTAAATTGTTATTTTTTGTATAGAAATCAATAATAGATATATAGGTATCTTTGTAATGAATTAATAATAATGTCAAAGTATTTTTTTAAAATTTTTTATTTGGTTAACAGGTTAACCTATATTTTCGGGGAGTTTACATAGTGTTTGAATGAATTAATTAAATGTGATTCAATCAAGAGAGTATAAATATTTGTTTGCATAGTAATATGTTAGTTTATCTATAAAATAGTTTAAATTCATAATTTATAAATTACAAACTTATTTTTACTATTTATTTCTAATGACTATGTTATGAAAATTAATTATTTAGTTAAAGTAGATACCTATGTACATAGATTATAAGTAGTAATCAATTACTAGTTATGTATTAATATTTTAACTTCAAATTTAATTAAAATTTAACATGAAGTTAATTTTGATTAATATGAAATTATTTCATTAAAAACAGTTGTTTTAATTTAGTACCTATTAAAGTAAATACAATAAAATAAAATATTTTCATGTTAATTTATTAATAAATAATAAAAGATCATTTATGGAGTAAACTATTTGTGCATCTGAATTCATAATCAGAATATGATTTTTGTCTAGTTATTCACCTTAATATTAACAAAACAATGATGTTATTATTTTTAGAAATGATGCTAAAGATCCTGATATGATACTTATAAACATCAATACAGGTCCTCATCCACCTGGACTTGATGAACTTCAACCAGATACAGCTATTGGGTAAGTTATTTTATAATAAGATTAAAGATAAATATAACTCCATAACATAAAATTAAACTAAGTAGAATTGTATATTTTATTAACAATGGGTTTTTGTTAAAATTTAACAGTTGACTCATAAAATAAATATTTTTAATTGTGTTATTGATTTTTGTTGGTTATTCCTATTGATAAACAATTTTAGGTGTGTATTGATCAACCTCAAATATTTTTAATTCTGAAAACTAATTGTATATGATTTAAAACCATCAATAAAAATAATAATATAAAAAGATATTTGTGACATTTATTGTATATTTAGTTGGAGATAGTTTGATTTGATTTGATTTTGTTATAGCCCAGATGAAATGTATTACTTTGCTCCTAAAAATCCACAAAATAATAAAAGTTCTATTGTGGGCCAGCGCTTAGATGTAACAATTTTTGAAGATTTCCTTAACACTGCACCGGTAAAGAAAAAAAAATATAAGATGAAGAATTGTTTTTAGCATAAAATTCTTGTATAATTTGCTTACTAACTAAATTATTTAATACTTTTAGGAAAAACATAGAAATCGTTTAGACTTTTACAAAGTTCCTTATTTAAATAATCTCGTGTTGCCACTGAGAGCAACATTTTCAGCAGCGATCTCAATATTTAATCCATACTCGGAAGTCTTACAAGTTTGTCTAACATCTAACATCAAAATAATTAAATTTAAATTGTTCTTCATGATTAATACAAACTATAATTTTAGGTTGTAAAAGTATTTGGTGGCGGACCTGGATTTCACTTAAGTCTACCATCTGGCCAAATGGAAGATCAAAGAAATGTTTGGGATATTATGCCATACCAAACAAAACCATTGATTAGATTCACATTTGCAGAACGGTCTAAAAAAAACCACTCCACAAAAATTGGGTTTGTGCTAATTAATAAATTATTCTAATTGTTTTTTTATAAAAGTATATTTAAACGATAAATTTTTTTTTATTGCAAACAGGTTGTTTTTGAGTAATCATGAATACATAAATGTACCTATAAACATTGTGATGGTATCAAAACCAGGGCTTTATAGTTCTGAACACATTATCGATTTTGGTGTTGCCAGTAGAAATGGTTTAGTTACATCAAAAGCACTAAACTTGTGTAACTCAGCAAAATCTAGTATTATTGTTCAGGTATGTTATAGAAAATAGACAACAGTATAACATATTTTTATAAAATGTACATTATCCATTTCTTTTTAATAATATTTTTTTTTAAGAATGTAACATCTGATTCTCACTTTGTTACTGTGGATTTTCCTCGTGAAGTAGAAGTACCTCCACAGTCATGTACAGCAGGCCAAGTTGCTCATATTAGTTATCACTGTAAGGACTGTAAATTATGTTTATCGCCATTATTGACTGTCTTTCATAATTTATTGATGTATTAAATGGAATTGTCTTATCATATTTTCTTAGGGGATTATGTAGGATATTCATATGGTGAAACACATTATGGACAGTTAACAGTAAAGAGTAACAAAGGCAATGAGTTGAATATACCATACCATGGAAGAACATTGGAAGGTGATTTGGTGTACGAAGAACAATCGTTACATTTTGTGATGTCAAAAGCAATTCGTTCTACAAGTATCATCAAAACTTTTTCATTGCTGAATAATTTTTCGTCCACTCCAGTTGCTATTTCTCAAATAGGGATTCCAAAAAATGCAACACAGTATTTTAAGGTAAATGATCTAATAAATTCTAATTTTTATTTTCAATTGAATTTCCCTTTTTTTATTTTTTATTTTATACTAATACATACTATTATATCAAAAATGTTGATTATATATTATAAGATAACTTATATATTTTATGGTTTTTGTTTTGTTTTTTAGATAAGGGATTTTAACCCTGTTGTTTTAAAACCGGGTCAAAATAAAACATTATTTCGTGTTGGATATGTAAATCCAAACAATTCTAAAATGGATATTATATCATACTTAGAATTTAAAACCAATGCTTCAGATTTTACAATTCCATTAATGGTTTATGATGGACAACTCTCACAGGTGTGTAAGACTGAGTACATGACAATAATATGATATTATATGATAAATGTGTTAATAAAAATATTTTGGCTTTATAATTTAGGTTTTGCCAGCTACCAATATCATAACATTACCACCAATAAGAATTAGTTCACCTCGTCATACTTACATTGTAGTTGCTAATGAAAATCCTGTTGCCATAATGGTTAAAGATTGGGGTACAACATACACTCCACACGTTTCATTAAACTTGGTGGAAATAGGAAAATTTAACTCTTCGATGCGTCGCAATAGTGCAGACAGTTGGTCTCGGCCCATGATACGTGATGATCAAATACCAGCTGTAAATATTTCCTTTTTATTTGCTATAACTATTATCAATGTATTATGTTTCAGTATGTATTTTTATATATTTTTTATAGCCTGTGGCTTTACCAGTTAAACACTATGCTATATTCCAATTGTTGGTGTCTACACCAAATCCTGATCAAAATTTAACAGTTAAAATATGGATTCAAACTCAACATCAGCATTACAGTATACCATTAAAAGTATCTGTGTTTGATAAGAATTTACAAGTAATAGCTGAACCATTAGCATTTGAAAACTGTCATCCAGTAAGTGTGTAGTTATTAAGTGATGTAATAATTTTATTTTGGTAATAGTGTAATATTTAAAATTGATCCTAATATAATATTTTTATTTATTTAGGGCGCTGTATGTACTGCTGAAGTAAATGTTATGTCTTGGTTGGACAGAACATTAGCACTGACGTCTGTGACAAGTGAATTTGTTAGTGAAAATGTTCGATTTGTTCCTACAAGACCATCTCTTATTCAACCTCAAATGGTGTCCTTAGTTGGACATATAGAATGGATTCCTGCCCATCATAAAAACTCTTCGGGTTGGATAGGTTTGTTCAGTAAAGCTGGTACGTGATATATTTCAACCAAAATTATAAACCTTTTAACACATTAAAATTTATTCATTCATTGATATGTTTAGAAAGAGCAATGTGGTTGTCGAGTTTTCATTTAACAAATTCTTCGGAAACAAGCTATATGGATTTCTCTTGGTTTTATCGTCGAATGGGGAAATATTATGCTGAGGAAGACAATCGTACTCTAAGACATCAGTTTACATTAGAGACTGGTTTGTATTTTAAAGAATTCATTTTTTGCCTGGACATTCAAGTATTTAAAAATTTAATATTATATTATCCTTTCTATTATTTGAAAGATAAACAATGGTACTTATGTCCATAGGTAATTTTAAAATTCCCATCAGTTTTTGAGAAAATACTATTTTCTGTATCCTGTTAGTAGACATTTTCATGACTTATTAAGCATTGATTTGTTAAAGAATATCTAAAATTTTTTTTTAAAATATCTAATTTAATAAATTATGATAATTCTATTCAGGCGGTGCTGAAACTTGTCAGTTCAGCGTGCATCTTCATTTAAAATGGCCAAAGTTTATACAAGAACCTGGTGAAAATCGACAGCAAACTACATTCGAATTGCCAACTATGGAGGTGAAAGGAAAACCATACTATCAAAAAATTTTGGTGAAAAATACATTTCATACACAAAATATAACGTTGCATTTGGCTATGTATCCCCATCCGTACTGGTGTAATATTACAGAGTTCATAGATTTATTTGAACATGAGTATGAATATGCACAAATCAATAAAATCTTCAACAATTAAGAAATATTTTTGAATTGTGTTTAGGGTTAATTCTTTGTTAATATCAAGAGATGATTGGGAGTTGGTATTGAATAATTCTAGTCCTTATCGAAGGAAAGTGTTAAATGTCAAGAATTCTGTCTATGTTCCACATAAGAAAACTATGATATTTGTTTTGCCGCCTCAAAAGGAACTTGAAGTTTTAGTAAGGTTTCAGCCAAAAAAACCGGGTGTCAGTACATCAATACTTTTCATCAGGTAAGATTACTCACATCAAAATTAATCTAATATATTATACTTCAAACAATTCATGAGTAATATTTGAAATTCAATATTTTGTTATTTTTCAGAAATGACGTATCTATTTTAGAAAGTATATTATTAAAAGGAATGGGAGCTTATCCTGTACTATCATTTGGTTCTAAAAGAAAACTACCTCCATTAATTTTTGATTTGGAATCTAGTCCTATGATCGATATCATGTGCAGTAAAAGTAAGTGATTTAAAACTTAATTTCTTTCTACAAAAGTTAAGTACAAAACATTTTTTTTCAGATAAAACTTTATTACCATCAGAGACCAGAATATTTTTAATAAAGAATCCTGGCAAACATACAGTTAGGATTACGTCTATGACTATAAACAGTGTACTTTGCAGTGGCTATGGTTTTAGAATTTTAGATTGCAGAAAATTTTCTCTTTTACCTAATCAATCCAGAGAAGTATGTCTGCTTACATTTTAAAGTCTGTTTTCAGATGTAATGGAACAATTTTTTTTAGGTATCAGTAGAGTTCACTGCTGATTTTACATTAAGATCAGTTATTCGTCAGTTAGAAATAAATACTGAAGAAACAATTGGATCCGAAACTACCAGTCGTATTTTCATCTATCAGTTGTGGGGTATTGTACCTCCAGAATGGGAATTATGCCAAGAAAAATATACGTGGCAAGAGTTCCGCCGAGGTGATAGTTGGATTCGACCAGAGTGGGAGTCTTCAATAGGTCAAATTATGCTCTTGGCTGCTGGAATACTCATGGTCGTTGCTTGGATTGTATCAATTGCTGCTGTACATACCATTGACAAGGATTTTTTATCAAAAAACCTTGGTCCTCCATGTGTTGGAGCTCATGGAAAACGATCATTTCAGTCTGTTTTAGCACAATCAGGAAATTCTAAGAAAAGCGAATTCAAGTATGTGATACTTAAACACTTTATTAGTACTATAGGTGGTATGACTGATGGTAATTCATCATTAATAAATCAACAGGAATTCCAAGCACAAAGAAGGCAATGATGAAAAGCGTAATGAGGTAATACCCGATCCAACGTCTTTGGGTATATCTCAAAGTGAAAACAGTTACGTTAAGCCTTCGGACTCTACACCCATTTGGAGTTTTATGTTGCGCAATACAGAACCAGAACCAGAACAAGTAAATTGTTTTTTTGCTCTTACTTTGATTTTATTTATGGTTAACAAATTTTTTTTAGAAATTTGAAAAAGAGCGAAGTAGATCTCATTTACTTGATAACCATCCAAAAGAAAAAACGAAAAGACGTTATTTAAGCCAAACAGTGATATCAGAAACTGATTCTAGTCAAAAGTACAATATGTCTTCATGGCAAATTGCAAGAAATAGGTATGACTATGTATAATTTTTTTTTGTATTTTTATAGAAAAATCATTCATATTTATTATTTTTATACATTTCTTTAAGATTTCATAATTTATATTTTATCAAACTTTAAAAAATTACATTAAAAATGATTAACTTAAAATATGTAAAACTAGATATACATTTTAATGAAATGTGTTTACTTTGACCTTTGAGAGATTGACATAAAAAATTCAACTAATATAAAAATAATATTTTGTAACTGTTCATAGTATGATAAATTCATACAATTTGTATAAATTTCTTTTATTTTTATAATAGAAAAGTCATAACGAAACTATATTAGAAAACCATTATACATTTTAATAAATGATAAAGACTAATTTTAAATCATTCCATAATGCTAACCATTTATTGATTTTATAATAGATCTCCTGGGCTTATAATAGATTCTCAATTGAACAAAAATTCTAAAGCTGAAGAGGGAAAGTTTGAAATGGAAAATCGTAGACGTGCTGAAAAATTATTAAAAAAACAGTATGGATTAAAACCAGTTGACAGTTGGAGAAAGCACAAGAAAGCCCTGAATGCAGCTAAGTATTATGAAGAACTTCCAGTGACAGAGAAAATTAGTTCAAGTCCAGAACCAAAAGTCTCAGTAGAAACTAAACCAGATCTTAAAATCATAAAAACTATGAAAAGCAATAAAAAAGTTTCTACTATCAGTCTTCCAGTAATAAAGTTGATTAATAGTCCAGAATCTTCAATAGCAGTGTTGAATTCTCCATCGCTTGAAGTCATTAAGAAGCCTATTGCTTCTGTTGCACCATACCAAATTGTTCTTCCTAAACAGCCAATTGTGACAATTGTACAGCCTGAACGTATTATCGAAAAATTTAATGTTTCAAAATCAAAACCAATACAAGCCTTACAGAATAAAATTGAAAAAGAATCAGCAACAATGCGGTCAACAATATCGAAGAAGTCAATTATTGATGATGACGGGCTATTGGCAGAATATAAGTGTATGAAAAAGAAAAATAAAACGGAGAGAAAGGCTTCATTACCTCCTTCTACATCAGTAGTAGCATCGCCAATTTCACCTTTGACTGTACCACCTGTAGTTGTTAAACCAAAGGTTCAAAATGCGGAAAAATTAAATATGTCAGATATGGTGAAACCAAAAATTCAAACAGTGGAAAGATTTATTTCATCAGAAGTTACAAAACAAAAAATTCAAACTGTTGAAAAATTAAGTGGGGCAGAAGAAGTAAAACCAAATGTTGAGACTATAGAAAGATTCAGTTTGCCAGAAGTTCTAAAACCTAAAGTTCAAATTGCAGAAACTTGCAATTCATCAGAAGTAATCAAATCAAAGGATCAAAGTGTTGAGAAGTCTAGTTCATTAGAAGTGGTAAAACCAAAAGTTCAATCTGTGGAGAGGTGCATTTCACCAGAAGTGACAAAAATAAAGGTACAAACTGTGGAAAGGCTAAATTCACTAGAAGCAATAAAACCAAAAGTTCAGACTGTGGAAAAATTCTCATCTCCAGAATTGATAAAACCAAAAGTTCAAACATTGGAAAGATGTAATTCTCCAGAAGTGATGAAGCATAACACTAATGATGTTGTTTCTACCATCACAGAAAAAGAAAAAAAAGAATTTGTACCACTTTATAAACCCCAGACAGATCAACAGCTAGACATCAAGAAGAAAATTACAGTGTTGAAAAGAGGCTCTGATGAAAAACATGTCGATCTTTCACCAACAATAACTAATAAGCATGGTAATATTTTATTTTATAATTACATATTTTAGTTAAGTATTATAATATTAAACAAAATTATTTAATTAGTATAAAATACTTATTTAAACAATAGAGCTAAAATTTAAAATAAATAAAAAAAAAAAACCAGCAAAAAATGTTAATAGTTTTTAAAACTATTTTATTTTATTTGTTTATTCTGTATAACTGATTCTTATAAAACATTTATAAAAATATGACTTCATAAAATTAAATTGAGGTTTAAACAAATTTTTTTTTATTAATTTTTGGTTATCTGTTATTTTTTTTTTTTATAGAATATTAGGTATTAAAAGAATTTAGTAAAGTATAAAACATTTTATGATTTTAAGACATTAATTCTTACATCTATCGTATATAATTTTAAATTCAATTGTAGATGTTTAGAAATGAAATTGTTTTTCATTTGAATATGTATAAGTTTTCTTTTAGAATGAAATTAATTTCTAGGGTGTTATTAGTTTTTATTTTAGGACCTGTGGGTTCAGGAAGAGATCGTAAAAATGAAGAAAAAGTAATTAAACCTGATTCCGATTTAGTTTTACTCGAAACTTTACAAAAAGAGTCGGGTTCGTTTTTTAAATTATTTAAAAATATTTATATCTATTGGATAATAAATGTCAATTTTTTTTAGAATCAAATCTTTCTATAATTGATACTATGGCGGCTACAAGTACTTCAAACTATGATAGCCCTACTGACATCATACCATTTTCAAGTAATGACCCTGGATACAATTTATGGACATCATATATTTGGGGACCAGTTTATGGGCAATCCACAAATAATTCTAATCTACAGAAATAAACTAGTGAGTGTTAAATATTATTATTGTGACTATAATGTATTATAAGTAAAATGTTGTCGTAAATTCATGCTTATTTTTGTTTTAGATACTTATACTGAAGGCCACTGCCCATGTAGTTATACAAGTCCATTTTGAAGCCATTAAAATGTAGAATTTTGGACAAATGTAAGTTTCCTTTGACTATAGGCAATGATGGACTTGTTTTTGATAGATATATTATGTTTTTATGGAAAATTTTGATCTTTCGAGTCTAACTAATGAGCACGATTTTTTAGATTTCTCGATGTTTTGTTTCTATATTGTTGTTGATTTCCCTACTTCTTTTAATATCTGCATTAATTCAGTAAAATAAAGACACAAAACATTTTGAAAATACAAAATATGTTTTTTTTATTAATATAAAATATACAGAAATCAATAAAATGGGTATGAGCCAAAAAAATACTCACTTCTATGATTATACAAGTAAGTAAAAATAAAATATGTATTAATTACTTATAAAGTCAATATTCATTTGATACATATTTTTAACAAACCGAAAAATCATAACAGTAGTTAAAATTTAAGATGTAATAAAATATGGATTAAGTGTAGTTTACCATGGCGTCCTTTTAAATTAATGTAATTTAAATTAAAAATTATTGTTCAATCTGAATTTTTCATAAGAACTGAGAATTCATAATTAACATAAGAAAATAAGCATAAGAATATGCTCATAATTTTCATATTTATAAGCATCTTTTGTGAACATACTGATAACATAAATAGTGTTATTATTTAGAGGTTCCTTAGCACAGTTGGTACAATCTTGTTTTTCAAGTAATAGGAAGTCAATGAATAGCTATAGATACTATTGAATAATACTGTGGTATGTCATAGACATAGTAATATGACCAGAATATACTTCATTCACATTAAGGAACTTCTTTTGCGACCAGTTCCTGTTAGACTATTGTCAGACAACACCCATATGTACACCAACTGTGTATTAAAAGCTTCTTTGCATTAATATGTAGCCAAAGAATTTTCTAAACGTGAATGAAGTATAGATAAATCTAAAACTTTAAATAGTCATAGTTTATAGTCTTCTTAAGTCTTTTCGATAACTAATTCTAATTGTTACATAATTTAAGTACTACTAAAGCTACCTCTAATCCTAATAAAAATAAACAAGACTTGGATAATAATAAAAGTTAAAACCCCTAGGTAAACCTAGGTAAACAACACTTCTGATAAAAAAATATACTAAATTTTATATAATTATAATTTTAATATTAAAACTAATCTTTTTCCACATATTCTTCTTTTATGTCCCTTCCTTTAGTTTCTATTGGCAACAATGAACTCGCTATAGCGGCCAGCAGAGCTGCTGTAATATAAATGATTATTGAAGTATTAAATGATAATTTGAGCAATACCTAAAATATAAAAAAAATAATTAATCATTTTATATTTAATGGTGTATTTGTACATCTGGTATAATTAATTGTATTCTGGCTGTCAGACGCACTTGTGCAACATATGGAGTAACCATAGCACCTAGGCGGGCCATAGCACTGCAAGTTCCAACCCCTATGGATCTCAATGGTGTTGGATAAACCTATAACAATTATGTAAAAAAAAAAACAATATAAAACTTAATATTATATCATAATTGCAGAAAATTACCTCTGGAGTATATACATATACAGCCTGGAACACTCCTGCAATAATACCCCTTGCCAAAAACAATGTGATTGTCAACAATATACGACTAAAAATAAAACCAGATTGAAGTAAAATAAATAACTATTTTATAATTTAAATTTCAAATTAAATTCTTACTTTTTTGCATACTGGAATAGTAAAAATAAAGTGATAGCAAATAATGTAAATTGGAAAACCAATGTTATCTTTCGACCAAATCTATCAATCACAAAAATGGTGGCAAATATCCCTGTCAACATTAGTTTATTTTGTGAAAAATGTAAGTTCACATACTCTTAAGACTAATATTATTACCAGGAAATTCTGCAAGTGTTGTCCACAGAAGATCAATGTAATCCCGAGTTGTCAAATAATGAGATTCGGCAGTACAAGATTGAACAGTCTTAAAAATTCCACTGTCCAAATTTGATGAACATGTTCTATTATTGTTACTACTTTCAAACAGGCCGGTAGACATCAACACAATGCCATAATAGCAAAATGCACATACCAACCTATAATTAAATATTCGAGTGTTAAAATAATATGAGTAACTTTAGGTGTGGGTTTGAATGAATTACCAAATGAACCAGAGTAAAATAGATGAGACTCTGAGTTGTGGCAATAGAAGATCAGTGAAATGACCACGTTTTTCTTCTAGAACTACATCGTCAACGACCAATCTGCCTAAGAGCATTGGTTTTCCATTATCATGTGCAACTTTTTTTAATGTGTCAATCGCCTTATCTGTTTGACCATTGGTCACTAGATACTTGGCTGATTCTGGTAACCACTACAAATTGTAAGAACAAATACGCACTTGATAATTATTGTAATTACAGTTTTATACATAAAATATAATATGTTATAAGTTCTAACCTAGAAGCAATATGGAATATCTGGTTATTGCGATTAGAACAAAATGGGTTTGACTTAGTCAATACAAATAATAAAAATAACCATCAATAAAATGTGGTATTTTTCATATATATTACACTGTTTAGTTAAAACATATTAAATTATGGTGTTTTTTGTTTAGTTTTTTGCAGTTTATCACATGTGCAATAATATTATTAAGAATTTAAAACTATTATATTATATAAAAATGTCATTCTAGTAAATTATGTGATTATAAAACGGAATAATATTTAATATAGTAATAGTTATTCATATTTTTTAAACTTAAAATCTGAATCAATGGTCTTCATTACAAAGATCTATCCATTTTATATTGAATAGTTATGTTAGTTCTTTGTGATATAATCTGTAGTATAGAACATGCAAAAGCGTTTATGAGGTGTTTCATTACCGGGCACACACATGCGAAACCAAGCAATGGTGCTGTGGACAGTACTAAAAGCCATTTCCAGCCTAACGTGGGCATCACTATTAGGGCTAAGAGGACTTCGAAGCATGCTCCGAGTGCCCAAAAACACTAAATAAAAATTTGAAACAAAAATATTAATTATTAATTAGGTATATATAATATTCATGAGGCGATCTGAGATAGGTTTTAATATAGTTGTTGAGAATACATAATTTAATTTATATCAAAAACATGAATAACAAGTAACAAACACGAAAAAAATGTTTTCTCGTATCGCCTCTATTTATTATTTATATGTAATAATATGTAATAACTACAAACATATTATTATCTATTTCAATATTACTAATGCCTAAACTTACATCGAGTAATACTACACATTTGGCTCGTTGTTTACAAGGTAAAAATTCTGCATATAACGTAACACTAGCAAATACACAATACATCACAAACAAAATATGTCAACATAATATTATGAAATGAAACTGTAATTTTTATGAAATATAATTATTTTAACATACGACTGTGGAGAACAACCAATAGCAAATCCAACTAATCCTCGTAAAACCAATAACCACGTATAGTTTGGTGACATTGAGCTAAGAATACCAAAATAGAACAATAACACTGAACATAGAGTCAAAGCCTGTAAAATATAGAAAATGATTTAGTTTCATAAAAATTCATATATAATAAATGTTATTCATTAATTTTGGATTATAAATAAAAAGAGACTAAGTGACATTTGTAGTACTTTTTATTTAGAGTTAAATTTAACACTTAATTGTTTCAAACAAATTATTTTTTATTTCATAATTTCATAATAATAATAGTATGAAATATGAATATGAAAACTGAGTCCCACTGAAAGAACTCATTATGAAGCATTTAATAATCATTAGTCATTATTGAACTGATCTCAGTATGAATGCAGATAAGTCTTTAGTGGAAACTGTCTGTAGGGCTGTGTTATTTGTACAACATTGTCATTTAGTCCTTTGACTTAAAAGTCTTAACTTATAACAAGTAGAATAATCAATGAGCATACTGTTTTTCGGCCAAATTTATCACTGAATAATCCCCAAAATGGTAAACTCAACATCATGCCCATAAAAACAACCTAAAAATAATTAAAGAGAAA
>JACXSJ010000908.1:79987-145759 GCA_014851325.1 Pentalonia nigronervosa | reverse complement strand
GCGCTTCCAAGTCGTTTGCGTCTAGACAGCGATTTCATGCGAATATCCATTCTTCGTTGCCACCATGTAAAACGTTTTTTACTGCAAATCTAAAATCCAATTATCTCTCACCTTACGCACGACGTACATTATTGACATCCATAAAAAAGGTTCTTCGATTTTATTTCTCAGAGTAAGAAATAATAATAATAATAATAATGAAATAATCGCACACCGCCGAGCTTGTCAATATAATATTATCATTTCTATATACATGTAGCTATAATACTTCGTAAAGGTAATCGCTTCCTTAATCGTTGTTTAACATTTATACAACTGTAATTGCTGCAATATACGTTTTATGCGATGTTGTATATTACGTCGTACGTTAATTTGCATAGTGAAAAATATTACTGTTGTTTAATTGGTTTAAAAGAAAAATTTGCAAACGAACTAAAATGTTACAGTAATATAATATTATTTATGTAGGTTGAAAAATAAATTATATAATATTATATTTTATTATATACCTATATTAAAGTATATCGTAGTGTTTTCAAAATACATAATATTATATAAACATACAAGAAATTTGCTTGGATAAACCGATGTACCAAAATGCTACAGATTTTTTAGTTACGGTTTATCAACGTGATCCAAAATGTTTTACACCGGTTTAGTTAGAAATTCGTGGATAAATCGATTTACCACTCCCATAAATTATTATTTACAATAATTAACGTGATAGCAATTAATGATAAAAAAGGAAAAATCAGTTTTAGATAGGGGAGATAATCATTATTTCTCAATCACTTCGTTATCGAGGTCAAAAAAAAAAAAAAAATAAACCTATAATTTTTATGGTTTGTTTTTTTTTTTTTTTTTGGTATATTTTCAAATTCAATTTCCCAATAATATTATTTTTAACATTGATCCTTCTTGTACCAAGCCATAACTTTATACCGTAATACTATTTACAAGATTGTGTCAATAATATAAATGTTGAATTCCATTTTAATATAACAACTTGACATAATAACTGCCTAAAATATTCAATTAATATAGGAGTATTATTAACTGAAATTCTAAATGTTTTATTATGTCGACGCCAAAATATAAAAATATTATACAATTTAAAACATAGAAGTACACAAAATCAACTTATATATGACTCTTTTCTAATATTTTTTAACTTGCCTTTGTATTTAGGCATTCAACGAGTTTATGTCGTATAAATTATAATATGTGTAAATTTGAAAAACCTTCTTTGAGTCTCATTATAATGAGTGGAGTACTTTTTAAAGTACTTTTTTTAAACGTATAATGTAGTTTACTCGTAATCCATACCTGCGCCTTTGGTATAAATTCGGTAAGGATAGTATGTTTCTTGTAAAAAAAAAATACAGAATCATAATAATAATAAACATAAAATTAGTTAATCGTATAAAAAGATATACCTACATTTAAATGGTAAAACTGTGTGATATTCTATTGGAATATGTACGTAAAATATGTCGTATATATATTAAAATATATTATTAGTTTCTTAAAAGAGTTTACATCTTGATCATTGCGAGTGGAGTAAAAGTTTCAATTAAAAAAAATCCATAACTAGACGACACGCACTCGTGAACGTGAAGAAGTGCATCTGGTATTTGTACTTGCAATATGGAAAAACGTCATATTTTTTAGTACATGACACCGTCACGTATCGTGTTTCTGTATATACTTTCTTCCTCCTGTAATAAATTTTAAAAATATAACTCCCTGTTTTCGAAATCCTTTCCCCCTGACATCCACTATCCAGGAAAGGGTTGAGCAAGACCAACGACCCATATCCCTTCATCATATTTCGTTTCTATTTTGGTTACTTGTGATGGTGATAAAAAAAAAATATGGTACCTAACCAGGCTCACGAAACACATTTTAATTGATTGTGTCGACAGATCTAACGTTTTTTAAAATTTAATTGCTGTTATGCAGTAACTATGGAATAAAAACGTATTTCTACATAAACCACAGACCGTTTGCCGGTTGCCGGTTGCGTTATTTACTGACTATAGATACTCTGCGTATTATATTATTAGTTTGTTGTGTTATTTTTACAATATTATTTGTGCGACTCACTTTGGAGAAATCGTTTTTTTGCAGTATCACTTTAATTATACCGATTATTGTTGCAATGAGTGATAAAAGTGTAAGTGGATAAAAATCTATTTTGCATCTTCGTGTTGAGTGATTACACATTACTTACTCATATTCGTTATCACTGCAGTTGTATCCACATAATATTATTTTTACGATAGTATAATTGCAGTATACGAAATACGTATATAATATCGTTTAAGTGAATATGAAGTTAATCATTTTTCTTGATTTAGATCGCTATAGCTTTGTCCGAACAACTCGATCGCACCCAATTGAAAAATGACATCGTTAAAAATACTGTTCGTAGTGAATCTGCCGTCATGGACGAAAATGCCGAGGAGTCGGTCAATATTTATAACTACGAGAACGATACCGAAGAAGGAGAGTACGCGTATCCCGAGGATTGCGAAGAAGGATTTTTATTCTGCAAGAATAAAAGGTTAAAAGTGCGTATCTTTATATTTATCTGACTGTGGTTTATGGTAAATATCGTACTTTTTAGTATCCGCAACGGTCGAGATCCATTTTGGAAGAGGACGCGTTCCTCGAAATCCCGTTGACCGACGTCGAAGCCAGAAAATGTCTGAGTCGCATCGGTCAAGTAGGAACGGGTTTAATGTATGCTTTCGTTCAAATCGATGTCGGCCATAGGTAAGACGCATTTTAAAATTATTGGAATTATTAGTTATGGGTAAAAAAAAAACTAGTTGTTGAAAGTCAGAGTCGAAGATTTTCTTCTTTAGATCGAATTTGTTTTATGTAACAGCAATTATAATTATCCCTATAATGTATAGATACTTATCTATACTACACATACATTTGAGATATCTACATACCATATTATCAAGTAACCGTTTTAATCATTTTACTAATATTAAAAACAAGTAGGTGTACCCATTGGTAAAGCTATATAGGGAACTATCGAATTATATATATTAATATTTTCAAAAAAAATATCTCCTCAACAACCTACAATAATAAATAAAAAAAAGTTGTTTATATCAGAAAAAATTAAGTTCATATTTTAAAATATGGTTCTATTGCTTTTAGTATGTAGGTAAGCTTAACAATTTTAAAAATCGGAATTTGGATAAATAAATGTATTTAGAAAAAACGAGAGTTGGTGATACATTGTATATATACTTGGAAATATATTCAATTTATTTATTAATTTAATTAGTTTTTAATTTAAGTTATATTTTATTGAATTAATAATAAATAGCTTATGATAAAATATAATTAATAGGTTTCAGCCCTTCCAAATAAGTAAGACAAGCTCCGTGTATGGATGCACCACAAAAAAATTTAATTTGATTAAAATTTATTTTAAAATTCTTCAAAATAACGTAATTTATTTATGCAGATATTGTGTTGGAATAAAATGGAGACATTTTAATGACACCCTATAATGTGAGTTACGCGTATACGCGTAATAGTATAATTTTCTATCTGTATTACAAATAATATCATACACTATACTTTATACTGTACTAATAATATGTTTAAATTTGATGTTATAAAATTGTATAAGAACAACAGTACTATCATCTTGTTTCAATAATTTTTAGAAATCTCACAAATATCGAGGAAATCACCAACTTTAAGTTTTTGTCTTTCATAGACGTATCACATAATAACTTGGACTTGAACGCTTTGGACGTGCTAAGAGAGTTGGAGTACGTGGTCGTAGTGCGAGCCGATCACAACAACATCGATTCCCTTTGTCTATCTCCAATGCTGTATCTACAGGTATAAAAATATATAATAGAATATTGTACGAGATAATCGACTCCTCCGTGGGAGGATAAAGTGTTATGACACATAATACCATTATACCGGCACCCCGACATATTCTTATCATTAATAATGTTTTTTTTTTTATTTTTTTTATGATAATGAATAACAATAGTGTTGTATAATATTCCTTTTATTATTTTTTTACAGGTTTTGACCCTAAACTCGAACAGAGTCTCGTCGCTCTCGGGCCTTAAGCAACCGTCGCTAGAGTGTTTGGAACTGAACGGTAAGTGGGGTGTGATTTTTTTTTCATTCTACGCACCCTGTGTGATACACGATTGTATAAAATATATATATATATTTATTTTTTTCATTAGTATTATTATAATACATATTTTTAAAGGGTAATTTATCAAGACACAATCGCCGCGGACAACGGCCAAGTGTCGTGAATATATTTCTCTATTGTCCCTATCCATTTTTCTCGGTGGACAATTTATTGGATGCATTCAATTATTACCCCCGATGTGTAGGTTACAACATAATAATATTATATGCCATGCACTTATTTATCGGCCACTGCACTGTTATGTGCTGCAGATTACAAATAACATCGGTTTGTGCAATGTCACATTATAATAATACGATGTTTTTATTACGTGTCCTTAATACTAATTTCATTTCTATTTCAAATCATAAACATCGTCTTATGTTATATTTTTGTAAGCATAATGAAATGTCATTTGATTCCTTTTATATGAATCAATAATTCTATCCAATTACGTACATAATTTTTTATTATTATATTTATAATATATATATTTTTATGTATTTTTATATTTAGCGTAACAAATATATTATAAACTAGCCCACTAAAATCTAGAATTTACCAAACACTGCCAGCAAATGATCAAATTTTGAAATTTTACCATGTAATTATGGTACAATTTAAAATATTATACAAATTGACTCAGCAAGTCTCAAATAATTAAATTGTACTCCGGGCTCTTACAAACTAGAAATGGTAAATCTTGGGATAAACTGTCTTATATGGTTAAAGTCAGAAATAAATATAAAGTATAATGTAAGTTATGAAACGAAATGTCTATTCAAATTCCGAAAATAAAATCCAAAAAAAATAATTACAATTTAAGAATATTGTTTGTATATTGTTTTATTTAAAATACAAAATATTTAAATATATATAATGTAGTAATATTTGATATAAAATTATAGATTTAGTTAAATGATGTAATATTATAGTATAAAATACATTTACTTAAATGTTTTTTTTTTTTTAATTACGTCTGGATTTAACACAATATATTAAAAAAACATTTTCAATTATGAAAATTATTATGATGAATAAAATATTATTCGTTAGTACATACTCGATTTTGGACTTTTATACTATATTATAGGTATAAGAAATTATTGTTTATTTTACGACTTAGCATTTATCATTTGTAAATGCCCAGAGTACACTTAATTTGTATACCTTAGAATTTACTAGCATAAATCAGTTCAAGTCCGAAATGTGATATTTACGGCAGTAGTCAAAAAATTCTAAGTTTTACTGGTTAAATATAGGTTTTCTCGTTATTCATACTTTAACTGTAATACAAATTTATGTATAAAAATAAAATATAAATATTTTGTTAAATGGTTGTTATACCATATCTAACTTAAAAGACAAAATATAGAAGTATAATAATGTAATAGTCAGTATATAATAATATACTGTTACAACACACATTTATTGTTACAAACATTAATGTAAAATCTGCTAGCTATATCTACTTAGAGTGCACAATATAGATGCATGTTTAGGCTATCAAAATGGAAAATACCAATAGTAATTTATCTAAGTTTTTTTACGACTTCTTAAAAATAATATAGTTGTTTGCATTTTTTTTTTTTTTTTGGCGCAAAAATACAAACCAATATTACAAATCTTTTCCCGTTGGCGGGCGCCAAGGGAGTGATATTTTCTTCTCAGTAACACAGACTCGATAACAAAGCCGTTCATCTTTTGAATGTTTATTTTATGCGTAAGCGTCTTCTTTTTTTTGAACATAATATATTTTACAAATTTTAAAATTTGTATAAATTTTACTTTAGTTCCCAGTCGAATATGAAAAAAAGTACAAATGTATTGAAATTTCATCGTTATTGAAATAATTTTAAAAACGATTAATACGATTAAAAAACGTCAAAAACTCCGAAAAATATTTTTAAAACCAATTGAAATCCAGTGTTATTATTACTATAATTTCACAATTTATTGAATGCTGTTCTGTTGTAGAATTACTATTATTTATAATTTTTGTGTACCTATTAATTACTAATAAACATGTATAATTTCTTAGAACATACATTTTTTTTTTTGATTTTGAAGATATTATCACATTAAAAAAATAGATTTTTTCTCATTTCGTATTGGTACATTATTTACTAAATATAGTCTAGTCACAAAAACAACTCAATGCTGAGTGTGGATAAAAAATTAAAAAACCTATTCGAGATATTACGTATTACTAGAAATTACTTACTCGATACTATAAATATAATTTCAAGGGGAACAAAGATAGTTTGAGTTGTCGAGTTTTTGGATTTATCGGAGTTCGAGTTATCGCGATTCGACTGTATTTCATTTCCAATAGCTTATATTATATTTATGACACCGACACGTGTTATTTGTATACTACAATAATTATAGTTTTGTCAAATTATTGTATTAGGTTTTTATTGAATATGATCAGGCGATATATCAAAACGGTAATTAATGGTTATATTTCATTTTTTTATCCCGCACACAGTACTCGGCAACAGCTGCATCGCGATCGCACATTGAATGTGATTTCCCTTACTAGGTAGTTTTTTTTTTACATAACATGTATTACAACAAACGAATGCGTGGACGAAACTTTTAATATTAACTCATAATTTATTTAATGTTTTTCTTTCAATTCAAAACTACTCCTATATATTTTCAAAACGATCACTAACCTGTAGACCCATATACACGCCGAGTGTACATATATTATACTCATTGGTATTTGGTATATTGTCTTACGCACGTGCATGTAAGGTAAACGTTTATTACTATCGTGCAAGTATATATTATTATTATATTCGTATTCCATGTAAGTGTACATATATATTTATTATTTAAGTACGAGTGGTGTATGAGACGTATTCAAATACACATTCATCATAACGCTATATAATATGCAGTGAATTATATCAAAAATTTCCCCAGTTCAGATATTATGTTATATACTCTTGTGGTTACATTTATTATATCCTGCACCTTACGGATTCCATTTAAATGAACGTCATAAAGTATCCTGACATTCGTTTAACACAACGGCAACGGTGGCGGGTCGTTCGTATACGCGTCAACTATACCTATATGCAGTATATAATAATAATGATAATAACAATATTATGTGTTATTCTATTTTTGGAGGCATTTTCTCTTAGCCTCGATTAACCACAGGATGTATAGTATTAAAACCACAAAAAAAAAAAAAAATAATAATGTTAAAAAGAAAAGGGAAAAAAATACCACCGGCGCGAGACAGATACACCACTCGAACGACGTAAAATACCGGAATAAAATAAAAAACCAACTTGCGCGTTTAAATGATTAACACGTGACGCCAATTCTTTTGACCCCACCGGGTCTCCCTTTTGGGAAACGCGCTGCAGCAGTCGTATAGAAGACGCGTACACCGTTGTCGTCCCGCCGCAGCACGCACTGACAGACAGCTGTCGGGGTATTTCGTAGTCGTGTTTACGACGTGTAAAAAGTCGAAGGTCTCCGAAGAGTAAAAAAAGAAAAAAAAATTAAACAAGACATAATATAGAGCTAGCAGGTTTACCGCTACAATTGAACTAATGACTAACATGTTTAATGTATTTATTTTATTTTTTACGTAAACGCTGTATACGATTACTCTAATACGGGCTGTATGTTATAATTTTCCCGAGATTTGCAACGGCGTAATCCAACCTACACAAAAATAACCTAACTTATATATCATGTAAAGACGTACACATAATAATGTATTACAAACGTCAATTTTTGCACAGCGAACGGACGATAAATGTGCAACGTATTTCCCGTTAAACGCATATCAAATAGTATGAGTTCAAGTTCATATTATGTTTTCTGAAAAAGTTCGAAACACAAAAGTTCGTATTTTATATTTATATACATATTTATTATATCTACACTTCAGCATCTATCAATGGATTTTTTAAAGAAATGTATAGTTTTATAATTAAAATGAATACTTTCAATATGTTGGTTGATCAACTAATCCACAAATAACCTTGATAATTCGGAGTATAAAAGGAAATTTGATAATATTTTGGCTTCCCGCAACACTTGAGTAGACATTATGCACATTATTTTGACTATTAAATATTTTAATATGTTTTCTCGATTGGTAAAATTCACATATAAAAACGCATATAATACCTATATACAGCTCAATATTTTGATAGATATATATATATTACATAATAAATAATAATATAGTAAAGTTGATTTTGTATGAGAGCTTTTGTATATCGCAATAATTGTATAATTATTATTATTTATGAAAATGTTTTATTATATTACATTTACAGTTTGTTTTTAATGTAAAAATAAAAATAATATATTAATAGATTTGCTGTGTTTTGTGTGATAAATAATTTGTACAACGCTATTTTAAATTAAAAGATAAAAGAATTTTTTTCTAAATAAAATAATTGCCAGAAAAATAACAATATGTTAATTTTGTTTTTTAGAGCAAATGTATACCTATACATGAAGCTTTTGGTACATTTTTTTATTTTTGTAAAATTTAAATGTGGAACACACGTCATTATATTATATTAACCGAAGCGCGTGAAATAAATTCACTATTATAAATAACAAACCTAAACACAGTTTTGCCATTGACTTGACCGACCCAAATAGTCCGTTTAAAAATATAATTATACTATACCCACCATAAACATAATATTATATCCAACCGAACTGTTCGAACTATTTCCGGATACGTCGTAAGCTTTAATATTATTTTCTAAATAAATAAATGTATTATTATAATATTGGCGGCGGCTATAATATGTATATGTACATAGTACATTTTTATAAGACATTCTATAATGACTTATACAATTCATCACTATACATGGGTCAAGTATATATTATTGTAATAATATACATAATTTATATAATACACGAGTATAAAACATAATTACTAAAAATGACATTGTGCATTAAACTGCATATCGAGTGTATTTCAAAGGATTTCGGCGGTTATGCTGACACCCGTATTATATAAGTATAGAATAGGTAATACATTATAATATTATATAAAAGTTACTTAATGACGATAAGCCACTATTATACACGATATACAATATACATATTACAGCATATTATTACACGAAACTCACACACACATACACACACATGTACACACGCGTTATAGTAATATACACATTTTTACATACTCAGTTCTAGGGGTGAAAACAACATTTATCTCCCGCGGGGAATGCTTACTAGAATTAATGTTTTCGAATACTTTCAAAAGCGTCAGGTTCATTTTTCTTTCAAAACGTCAGAATTTTTCTACGGTGTTTTTTATTATTATTATTCATCTATACATATTATTATTTTTTACGATTATTATTTTCCTTGTGCAAGTCTCCGAAGGGGTTAAGCTTCCTGCAATGTCATTTATCAAATATATTTTTTTTGGGGTCGGTTCTTCGACATTTTTTTCATTTATTTATTTTTGTTGTAGTTTTTTTTTTTTTTTTTGTATAATATAATAACACTGCACGATAACGATTACCTTTTATAATATTGTACGCTTGTCATTTTTTTTTTCATTTCAATACGATTATTGTCTAGTGTTTTGAGCATGTTCACGTAGCCTTTTATACCATCTATCTACCTATACCTACTTTTATGCGTGCAAATTCAGTCCGTTAACTGTTGGTCGAAGCATGGCGTATATATTGTATAGCTGGCTTATAACGATGACGAACAATAATGATTCGCCCTTTTAGGTGTATTTGCACTTTCGAGTACGTGTTTATTGGGATCCGGGATTTACTATCCCCCCTATCCCTTCCATCCTTACACAACCTTTAAACCTCGCGTTTCGATATAGATTTCACAACGTCGGCAATACCATACATATGTATAAAAGGTCAAATTTTTGTTTGTTCTCTCGTTCGTTCCTATAGGTAGGTACCTAATAACATACGTGGTAGTAGTCTCGCAATTTATATTCTCCAACCTCCGAAGCTCACGTTTGTACTGATGCAGTTAGTTTGTTCGTTTTATTGACTTATATCCGAAATTTCTTAAAACGTAACTTTTACAATTTTTAATTGAATATACCACACAAAACTACACAAGTACAAACAAGCGCCCGTAACTGGAAATTGGATAAAATCACGGCGCTGTTTCGTTCCAAACGATGTGATGAATGATAAAAATGAAAATACTATTAATTGATTAAAAAATAAATTACGGCTGATTATAATATTTATACACACGTATAAATATAATTTAAAATGTTGGAAAGTCTTCTGTGTGTTATAGAAACAGATGGTATTGTTTTTTTAAATAACAATTCAAGAATAAATAAACTTAATTTCGATGGATTCTAGTTAGGTACATTATACAGAAAACATTAGTAGACGTTTACCCTCTACCTTAATTTAATATTTACTATTTTCATAATTTTAAATAAATTTCATGATTTCAAGTTATAAAAAAAAAAAAAACACAAAAAACGAAACATAATTCAACTTTTTAACAAGTTCTAAAATATCATAAACTAATATATTAAGTATAATATTGCGATTAAGTCACTGTATAAATGACTAAATCTTCAAATAAATTAAGTTATTGTCATAAATAAAAGCAATTGTTATATGTACATTTAAACGTGTACAAATACATTAATATTACATTTTGTAGAAAATATTTTATTACGAGGATTAGATTTTGGCATTTCTAATGCACTCTATTTTTATAGTGACACGCTACAATTTTAATCACTTTTGACTGTATCATAATCCATTTATTTCTACTATTTTAAGCTAGTGATCTTAAGACTCAATTTTCTGAAGGGTTTTACTAAGTCAAAAATATTGCTGGAGTGATTGTGTATTGTTTCTAAGTGTATGTTTTTATCAATTTGAAATACTTTTAAAATGTATAGTTGCAAATCAAAATTGTTCGTGGTTATTTGTATAATAAGTACATTATTTAATATAAAAATAATCAGCTCCAATAAAAGGGAAATCTCAATGATTTTTAACGACAAATATATAATGAAAAAGTGTGACTTAATCATTCAGCTGAAAATTATTCAAACCATTTAAAACACATTTCCCCAATCACGTGAGTCCATTTTATTTACACATTTTAAACGCCAAAGCGATTAATATTTAGTCAAGGAAACCCCAAAATACGACGAACCACAATTATACGTGCTGGGATTCCGTTGCGATTAAATTTCAGTAGATAGGTCGTACGTATAATCAATCACTTGCAGGACCAAAGTTTCGGGAACGTCTTTATCTCCTAAAAAAAAAAAATAAGAGCACCTGGCGTCACGAACCCGTTTTTTCTCGAATATAAAGATCCGTGCTATACGTCATATAATATTATATAATATATATATATATATATATATATATATATAATACCATCAATCATCAATAATCGTCACCGCGAACGGCTTCTACGGAGTACTGTTTTTGTAATAATACAGCTATATAGTTTACTTAAATTTTCCCATAAATTCGCGCTACCCGTCTATATATACATAATATTATCACTCTCTCCCGCTTTCCTCCGAGCAGGTAACTATATAATATCGATATCTGCTGGACTGGAAATATTGACGACCCTAAGTAGAGGCAACCCATTCGCTCGGTATACACAAACAACACCGTGACATTCGTACAAAAATCGCGTACATCCATCGTTTACATAGGTGGGCTTTTATCCTAATAGTAATACCTACTAATGATACTAATGTAGTAAATAGTAATGTAGGTATTATGCCATGTACAAATGGCACGCATCTGAACCGTTGACGGGTATTTGATAGGTATGGGTGGTGTATGGGCATGTACAATAGTGTTTTAGCAGTATAATATATATTAGATGCGTTAGTGAGCGTGTTTCGCATATCACATAGGTTTGTGGGATCTGAAATAATAATAATAAAATATTATATAATATAAAGCGTGACGGACGTGTTTTTCATTAATTATCATTATGGCCCGACGCGTAATATATGATATATTATTATATTATTTATAATACCCGATCCGGGTCAGTCCCGCGGAAACGATCGATTATCGATTAATTAAAATAATATTTTATTCAACGGCTATATGCCTATATACGCACGTAGATGCGGTGGGGCTCAACGGGATTTTTCGTCCAGGTGTAGAGTAATATATACACATTATTCCATAAACAAATGTGTATCTATATAATTATGATGGTAGTTGGTTAGGCGAGCATTATTCGCGGCGTGTGTTTCTGACGGCCGACGTCATTATAATAATATTGCGCTCGACGGTTAAGAAATTTACTTTTCATCCCTTCGCCGCCAGATAACGACGGCATAGCAATAATAATACAATAATATATTATATTACACAATAGATACGCACGTATACGAATCCTCGTGACATTATATAATTCTATGAATGCCGGTAGATGGTTTTATTCGATTAGTTTTCAACAAGCATAACCTATAAATGCAGGGTGATGTTTTTTTTTTTACTACACTACCATAAGAGATCAGCCGATGTTTGAGTTTTAATACGATTTAATAACATTTAATTACCTAACGTAACCTATGACGCAATCAATAAAAAATTAAAATAAACGTTTTTGAAATATATATACATTACACATCGATATATTTGTACAAATATTTTGCGTAGGATTGTGAAACTAAAAAAAATATGGGTATCATAAAAAAAAACTAAAAAAATTAGATTATTTTGCAAAAAATGCAGTATCACAATATTTATTATATGAAATAATTTTTTTCATTAAAAATGTATTGTGATAATGATTATTGAGTATTGTATGTGAAAAAAACACACTATATAAATCTAAGACCTATAAACTAAATTCCCTATGCTCATGCCTGACACTACATGGCTTTCGCACTACAAATTTGCATACATTAGTTTTTGACCATTTAAGTTAATATTATTATTAATTATTTTCGATTTCGTTATGTACCTTTATTAATTTTCCTAAAGAAATATTGTTGGTTCGTATATTAAATTATATTATAATTATCTCGTATTATTTAAATTTTAATAATTTATCAGAATAAAAATAGTATGCTAAACTGATATAGAAACGAGTTTCTTTAAGATGTTAGTCACGAAATGTTATTATATATATAGGTGTATTAAAAGGGGATACCCACCTATTTTTTTTTCTTAACGTTTTATGATCACGCCAATATAAAAATAATTAAATATTTATTTTACAATAATTATATTAATATTACGATCGATATCAACCACGTTGGAATATTGGTATACACCGAAAAACTAAAAAAAAACACTAAACAAAGTTTGAATATTTAAATTTTATTAATTTATCGAATTGGAACTAGAACGCTGAAATACCGATTTATGCTGAAGAATAAATTACAAAACCTGCAATAGTACAATTTGTTATTATCATTTAGATAAAATCATCTCATACAGCATACATATACGTATAATATAATAATAAACAGTTATTTACATGATTAATTAAAATTAACTTATCCTATTTTATGAAAATTATACGCGCGTATGCATGTGCAGCACATTTAAATTGATCGAGTTGTAATGAAAATAAATTGAACAAGTCAACAACAGCAAAATAAAACGAAAAGTTAAAAAATGATTGTATGTAAAAATTGATTTTATTGATTGAAATTGAGTTTATTCTACATTATATAATAATTATAATTCGTAGGCGAATTTTAATGTTTTTTTAGGATAACCTAACAATGTTTAGTTGAACTCGATATAAATATAACAGTTGTTTTTTACATTATAGTGTACTTTTTATGTTATAAAAATCATAAAATATAATTATCGTCAAAACATTTGGCTACGAAAATATTATGTCAAATGCATTAAGAGGCACAAACCGTTACAATAATGCAAACGTAAAGTAAAAATGATTATGAAAATCGAAAAAAAATGTGAACGTGAATGTTGTGTAACGATTGAATTTTAAATAAAGTAAAACGTCATCATCATGCGTACAAATCCTTCGATAGGACAATATTTGAATGATTTGATTACGATAATAAATCGTTATCTGTCAATCCTTCCGAGAAAACGTAAAACAAATTAGATAATATGATGCACGCACATATAGACGATATGGATAATAAATCGTTATAGCCAAATGTTTACAAATATATTCATAAAAATTGACTAACTGTATAGCTGTAGCATAGTAGTGTAAAAAAGCTACTAAATATTATATAGTCTATAGGTTTATGTACGTTGTAAGAAAAATACAACATAATAATATAATAATAAATTCAGCGTTTCATGACATTCGGCCGTTTTTCATTTAAATCTATAATAGTTGTTATTATACTATTAAAATCCATATTCGCATTAGTCAAAGCGTCTCGTAACACTTTTGTCTTGGAAGTATTTATTGTTTTTTTTTTTCAAACTTCATAATAATTGAGCTATGATAACGATGAATATAACTGAAGGTAGAATATTTTGTTTTATTATTTTTAAAATATGACTTAATAACATTGTTTCTAAAATATATAGTACCATAGTTCGATATAATTCACCGACCTACTGGTAAAATGCCGAAATTTTATCTACATAATTGTTGTTTAATATGCTAGATATATTGATAATAAATTTTGAAAAATTCTTACTTTATTTTATAATTAACATGCAATTGGAGTTACAACATGTTTCGTTCTTAATAATGCTCTTACATTACAGATTTGTCTATATAGAATGTCATAATTTACATTATGTGTTAGCAACTTTGATATCCCAAAGAAAAGTTCTAAATTGGTTATGTGGTTTAGCCATTCTTCTTTTAACTACCCATCTACTATGTATATATTTGATTATATTTGGTATTTTTGATAGGTTCCATACTTGGTCTTGAAATGTCACCATAATATTTCTAGCAAACGATTGGCCCAGCAATTGTGTCACCCTGTGACCTACATAAGATGGTTTTACATACTAACTTTAGAGACTTTTTTAATTTCAACTGTTTGGATATGAGCATTGGAAATTTTATTTTTTAGTAATTTTCATGAAAATATGAAATTATGATTATGTACAAATGATTTATTATTACTATTATGATTTCTGTAATTTTTTTTTAGTATAATCGTTTTTATAATATTTACATAGATTTGTACATGGATTTCCAAAAACCTAAATTTATATTTTAAACTTAAAGAGATGTTAAATTAAATTTATTTCCACAACAATTAAAAATTCGAATACAATATCAAAAAAAAAGTTATTTATTATAATTCAATAGATCAGTATTAAAATACATAAAGAAAAATTTAAATATATTAAAAATAAATTATTTAATATTAATTAAAATTAAGCAAGATATTTTGAGTGATTTCATGTATAAGTTATGTTTTAGTTATGGTTTAAATATATACATCATAATATCAATGATGTTATGTTCATAGTAAATCTAATGGTAACGTATAGTATCGTAACTTATCGTTTATTATTGGAGTAGATAATAGTCCCCCTAAAAAAGTTAAAGACATTAATTATTGATGCCGATAAACAAATTCTAAAAATTGTTCAAAGATATGAAACTAGAAGTTAAATATAATTTTACGTGGAATCGCCCAAAATACTTCACTTCATTAATATATTGTATATTATAATATTTTGATTAAAATCGTTTCATAATTTTTTAATATAATAACATAATACAAATAATATAAATAAATTGTTTGATATTTTATATTGATTTTTAAAATATTATAATATATATATAAATATATAAACAACTGTTTTTGATATTGTATTTTCATTTTTTTTTTTTTTATTTTTTCTTCTAATATTGACTGATTGATCTGATTGATATCTAATTATTTGATTTTTTCACATCCAAACGGTTATGCCCTATTCGCATATTATTATACCACATAGTACATACAAACGTCATGGTCGTAATAGTTATAAATATAAATTTGTTTTAAAATGTAAAATTTAATTTTTATAATTGTATAATAAATATAATACGCATTTTAAAATAATAAGCCATTTAAGGCGTAGATTAGTCTAGATTTACTATAACATTGATAAATTTTGTTTCTTTGTACTTTTTGTAAGTATTATTTTTAATGATTAATTTCTTTTTCTAGTTTTTGTGTTTTGGTATTTAAATAGTTCATTAAAATAGTTTTTACTCTAATTATTCTAATAAAAATTGTACACCCTCAGCAATTAAACTAATTATTATCCACTAAAATAATATAATTTTTTAAAATAAATTTAATAAATCCTAACCTCTCCTACAATAATATTTTTACTGTCACCACGGTTATACTATGACGCTTCTCCATATCGCCCCGTATATCAGTGCCACATACACAATACTATCAACAGCTACCGGTATTGTCATTTAACTCGCCCTTAGATCATACTATTATGATCTAATGTCCCGTCGCCGTGTCCATCATGTCGGATGCCCCAGATTTACATCTGATGTACATTTCAAACCTATTAATTTAAACAATATAATTATTACACACGAACACTGATATTGCAAACTTGCACAGTTAACTAAAATTACGCCAAACGCGAAAATTACAACTGTCAACCACCAACGGACCATCCGACGGTTGGATGTTGCGAAACTCCACTATTGCCATCCTCACCAAAGATTTTATCTTTATATTCAAACTACCATGTTCGGATAAGCCAATCAAACAGGCACTGGGTGTGTGACAATAATACCCGAATCTCATTGTCAACCACAACCAACAACATCAGCATTCGTAATGACGTAAAGCCTCTCATTTTAATTATTATATACCTACCTGAGACTTCCACACGTTATATGATCATTCATATAGTATACTTATGCACTGTATATGCATTATGCAGTACTCGTTTTTAACTCACTATTTTCTCCCATGAGTATTAATATTATGAAAAAATGCAAAATATACGTATATAAGAATATTCTGTTCTAAATTATTTTAAAAGATGACGAAATCGGTAACCACATGGTGGAGCATTAGAGCCGTACCATTTTTAGATAAATATGATATATTATCAAAATTAGTCATAAAAATTGTATTAATATCTTAAAGTATAAATCAAGTCCTTAACTAAATATTAATTTTATCTTTTCTTCACTAAATTCTCTAAAAATGTATTAGTATCACTTAAACTTAAAATAATTTCACGACTATACATCGTCACTTCTAATGTTATAATTTGTTTTATAACTTTAAATTATTATTTTTATTATTATTATTTAAAAAGAAAAAATATTATTGGAAAATGTCAAATTATTATATATATATATATATATTATTCATCATCTCACATCGTTAAACCTATTTTTATTATTATGTAAAATATATAACATAGTCATTAATACCTTATACATCAACTTTACCACTTATTTATATATTTATTTTTTAATTTTAATTAAAAAACCTATCTTTTTAATCGATTTGTCCTCGCGAAAATTACCGCTATCGTGGCTTGTAGGTTAAAAGTTAAGTGTTTGAAGTTATCATGACAGGTGGGTACCGAATGTGAGCTGTAAAAAGCCAAAAAGATTACAAGGTTTCTGTTTGCATTTTTTGACAACCTAACATAATCTAAAACATTCGATGAGTTGTATTGTGTGCATGAAAAGACTGAAAAATTATCGTAGCCGAGATTTAAAAATCTTCATTTGGTTTATCTTTAATAATTTCCAAGCTGAGTTTAGATTTGTCCAATATCTTATTATATTATTATATTCTTAAGCTTATTTTTTTATTTTTATTTAAATAGTAGGTATCGAGCTGTTTGTAAAATAATAGTGGTCAGTGAATTACTTTTGAATTATAAGTCTTGACACCGTTTGGAGAACATTTAACTAGGTTTTATTAACTCTATAGACGATAATTTAAAGATGATATATTTTATATAAAAATATAGCTCAATATTATTATAACAGACCTTTAATACATTGAATTTAAATATTTAAAGTGTTCCTAAACATTATAATATATTATTTATATTTGTAATATAATATTATATTTATACGATCGTGCCATAATATTTACATAATATTATTGTATAATAGTAAATATACAACGCCATCTACCCGTGGCGTAAAGTGAACAAATAAACTAAAAAACGACAGTTAGCACATATTGCAGTGTACATAATCATAAATATTTTATTTTATACAACAATCCATATTATCAGTTTTACTATTATGATTCTTCTTTTATTCGATTTTGCTAAAATGTTAATACAATATTATTCAGACCAACGGTTAAAATGTCTCATAAATGTTGATTATGGATACGGTTTTCTTTCCAGATTAATTTAAAAAATATCCATAACAAAGGGATCAATACGACTATAGGATGAATTATTATTATTCATAATATATTTATGACAAAAATATTCTCTTGGTCAAATTCCTTGCATTTTTCGTGCCGATTTGTTTGTCAAGTATTATAGCCAGGGATACCTACTATACGGGTTATACGTAAATCTCATTTAAAACGGGAAAATCCATTGACAGGTGTCCGACTTTGTGGGAATTGAATGGACTCGTCAGAGATTTATAAGTAAAACATAAAAGACAGAATTGACACCAAATTCGACGGAAAGATTTATCTATTTTCTTTTATACTATTTAAAAAAAAAATATATATATATATATATTATCAAGTAGTTTATATATATAATATAGTTTAATAATATTGCTTAAAATATAATCATTAATTGCCTACTAAATCTTAATTGCGTTGTAATATATATTTATACCATTATTATTATTATTATTATTTTTTATTGAGTTGAGGCTTCAACATCTGAGGTCATTAGTCTGTAGGTTATTTTTTGTAGGTTTTTTATTACATTTTTACTAAGTTACTATGGGGGAGGTTTTACAGTTGATCAAAACATATGTATACGGGGGCAAGGATTTGTCATTAAAAACCTGGTGGTCACCCGTCCAGGAACTAGTGACACCGGCTGATGCTTGACCTCAGAACACATTAGTGACCGAGGACAACTATCGCGCCACACCAGGCCCACATATATCATTATATTATGTTATAATGTAATATATGTACCTGTAACTTATTGGTTGGTGTTTGGTGGCAGGTATGTAGTTTCTCAAATAATAAACTTTCTTTAATATTCTTTAAACTTTTGTGACCTACTAAATGCTAATTAAATATTTTAATAAATTGTGTTTTCGTGTAAAATTGCTTAGACATTTTTCATAATATACGATATAAAAAAAAAAAAAAAACAGAATATAAATATTAACGAATCAGAATTATATTGCAAAATATAAAGACAATTCAACTTATTTTTCTAATATTTTAAACTAATGATCAAAATACCGGTAAATTTTCAAAAATGTTTGTAAAAACCTAGTTTTTCCCAGCTTCTCAGATATGTAGAAATATGGAAAAAATTAAAGAACGTTAATATAATACACGTCAAGAAAAAAGTATGGTAATTTATTTTTGGATATTAAAATTGTAAAATGTTTTTAATTTTAATACTTATCGTTGTAAAAAAAAATTGTAGTTATATCCTATCTTAACATCCAAAAATAAATTACAACACTTTAAAGAACTTTTTCAAATTTATAAAATGAATAATAATCATCTGATTTCTGTCATTTATTCACTTTTATTTTTTCAAATAATTTCAACGGAAACGATTTTTACGAGGTTTCAAAAATAAAGATGCCTAGGTAGTCAATTTGAATAACCCCTAATTTAACTACTGATGTTAAAATGTTTATTAATTAATAATAGAAAATAGAAATAAATATACAAAATTAAAATTAAAAACTATATACTTAGTTATAGTAAAAATATTAAAATAATGATTTTGTAAAAAAAAATATTGTCAGTTAATAGCATAATTGCTGAAGTATATTTTTAAGAAAAATAAAGTTTGCGTTTAAGAAAAAAGTGTTTCTATACTATTAAGTTATTAAGTGTATTTTTGAGTCTATTTCACGTTTACGGCTTAATAAAATATATAACTATGTTTTTTACTAATATATAAATATGAATTCTATTATCAATATTAGCAATCTAAATATCTAATGATATAAATTTAATTAAAATTTTTATGAACAAATTTTATATCAATTGATATAAAAAAGAGTTAACACTCTTAGAATATTGAAACCATTAAAAGTTGAACGTTAAGTTATGTTTGGAAGTTTATTTACAAAACAAATAAATTCAATATACCATCATTTTGTTCAAGATAATGAGGTAAATAAGTTTAAATATATATATAACAGTATATTTGAATTCAAAAGGATTGGAATATTATTACTTATTGAAGTCATTGTATCGACTTAATACTATTGAAGTTAAACTTGATGAGTATCTATATTAGAATCGTACCTATATAATATAGCTATGAATATATGCACATATTATATTTATTAAACTTGAGAAAATTAAAAAAAATAATAATTAAAGTTGATAATATGGTCAATGCCTAATTGGTTTTTGATCGATGTTTTAACGAATTAATCACTCTCTAGTCCATTTTAACTTACAACGAAATACATTAGGATTTTTTTTTTTTGGAGGGTATTTTGTTCAATCGTTATTGATTTGTTTTTTTTTTTTTTGTAAATGTGACACATATCGGATGACATCTATAATATATTATAAAAGCATATTTTTAAAAGAAAATCGATGATATACATTATTTTAACAGTGGTGACGATCATAATATAAATCATCTCGTCTGCACGATCTTACCAATGATTGTGAACTGAATGCTTAAAGTTTGTTTTCAGCTGATTAGTTTTTACTAGGTGCAATTAATTCATTTTTATTAGTTTAAATTGAAATGCATATTATCTTTGGTTTATTTCATAATCGTTCATTGTTTTTAACAAATATTTGCAAATTTATGATTAATAAAAATCTGTAACGTCAGTAGTTCTTAAGCTTGGTGCTACAATCATAAAACCACAAAAACAAATCTCATAATGGGAATTACAATAGTTAAATTATTTATTTTTCCTTTTTTTTCAATTATTTAAGTATTTATTTTATATCATTTTTTTTTTTTTTTTGTAATTATTGTATATATTTAGCACATTTTTAAAATGCATGTAATGTAATATTGTCACGTCCTTTGATGCCTCGGATCGATTTAAAAAAAAAAAAATACTTCAATTGTATTAAAAACTTTCTCTACTTATACTTTATGTTCCTCGACATTTTGCTCAAAAAACTACCAATGTAAAGTAAAATATATGTAGTGTGTAATCAATATTTTAAATGTACTGTATAAAAACTTTTTCAGCATTTTACCGCTTTAAAAAATAAAACTGAAAATTAAAAATCACAAAAAAGTATGGTAATGACAAAGTTCCTTTATCCGCTATTAGAACATAAAAACATCATAAATTTAACCATTTAGAAAAGGTTTACGACACTTCATAAACTTATATGACTATTTGAAAATGAAACAAAATAAACAAAATTTGATTATTAATCGTGTTTAAGTAATTAATATTATAAAACATAACTACATACCTACTATCGATACATTTTTTTTTATACTACAGCAAAATGATTTTATATGATGTATTATTCTACTCAATTTTTAAAAAAATATAAAATATTGTAGGCATAACTATATTATAATAATTGTCAAAAATGTGATATTTTTATTACAAATGTTATAGTTATTCTGTTCCTGTTATAGTAGAAAACTTACGTTTCAATATTTCAGACAACAAAATATCTTATCTGACCCAAGTGCCAAACAAAAACCGTAATAAAAACTACTGCAACGAAGAAATTGTTTGCCCAAACCTATCCACATTGGCATTGTCCAGAAACGCCTTGGATACAGTTGAACAATTTGTGATCGTATCCAATAAATTACGTATATTGTATTTGGTAATTTGATTGAAAACTCATATCATATTGGCATGCACTAACACTAACACTAACACTAACACTAACACTAAACATGTTTTTGTTGTAATAATATCATCAGAGCTACAACAAGATTGAAAAGCTAAATGGATTAGACGGTTTACGAAATCTGTTCCGTTTACACTTGCGTGGTAATCAGATATCAAACTTGGATGGTTTTACTAATAATCTAAAATCTTTGTCATATTTAAACTTGAGGTAAGATTGTACAATACACTCTTGCTGAAATATAGTTTCGGTAATATTTAATATAATATTATATCCACATCTAAAAAATAAAAATATCATCAAAAATATTACGTAGGTATGCAAAAACTAGTACCTTTAGTAAATTATGATAAGATTATTTTTGATTTATTATTACTTTTTACTAGAAACGAATGTTCAACAATATATTTTAATACATTTAATACAAAGTTTAAAAACATATTATTTAAGTACATTATATTATACCTATATTTAAACACATACATACAATTACATTTACAAAATATATTAATTCGTAAATAGTAATATTATTATCGATTCCTAATTTTCATTTAACTTTTAAAATACAATTCCAAATCATTTGAATCATTGGGCAGTAATATTTCACATTATTTTCAAACACCTACAATAATACATTGAGAGTTTTTAATCAAATTAAATGTAATATATATAAATATAGTATTAGAATGCGTCTTGAGTAGATGAAGAAACGTAATAGAATGAAAACCGTTTAATTTTATTGTTTCTAGTTCGATCGATTTAAAAATAACCTCCTGTCTTACTTAAAACAAAAAAAATTTAATTTAAAAATCATTGAAATGCAATTATTACGATTAGTAAAAAACAACAAATCGTTACAAAAAACAATTAAATAAAACAAATGGTGTAGAACCGTTAACTTTTTTAAAAGAAAACATTTCTATTAGTTCTTCACATCAGTTTTTCAGACGCTTCCCGATATTATTTATCCAAAGGTTAAATTAAAAATATTGAATCTTATTTTCATTGCATATTTGTACTTTGCTTTGGTTCAAATTAGAGTTATCAAAATATTAATGGGGTAATTTTTGAAATAAATATTTAATAATAAAATATCTGTATAGGTATTAAAACAGTTGTGTGTTATAAAAAAAAATTATTATATTCGAATGAAACATATTATTCTTGTAATGCTTCTATGATAGGTATTAATGATTTTGAATTTAAAACAGATAAAAACTTGTCGATTTGTATAACTTATATAGGAAACTAATTTATTCTAAACATCTCTAAAATGTGATATAAAAGCGAATCATTTACACACACAGTTTTAAATTCTGAGTAGAGTAATGAATGTATTTATTTTACAATGATGTATGTTGTTTTTTTGTCCGCGAACACGTTTTATAATGAAAAAATACTTAAAGTGTGATTTTTGATAGAAATAAGTTCTAGTTAGTACTGAAATAAAAATTAAAAATTCACAGTACATCAAAATAATCGTAAAAATAAAATAAAAATTTAGGAATTTTTATTTTTTACGCAAAACTAGTTTTTGCAAAAAATGTATAGTATTTTTTCTACTGTAATACAAAAATAAATTACCGTTGAGAATTGAATTTTTCTCAAAATTTCATATTCGCCTTTACTTGACATAACAATATTTTTAAAATATTTTTGCTCTTTTTATGGCATTTTTTAAAAATTATTTTTGATTAAAGTATTATAATAATATTGTTGGTTATGGGTAAGAAAACTTGAGAGTTTAATACATTATTTCTCATAAACCATTATGGCATTAAAAAAGTATTTAACATCTATAGTTAAAATTTATTTAAACATTAAGCCTTTACGAAATTTGTCAAAATCATAAAAAGTTTTTTTTTATTTTTATTTTTTTATTTTACAATCTGTAAATATATTATTTTTACAATAAGCATAAGTGTCGTTATAGAAGTAGAATAAGAATATAATAAGTTTAATATTATTTTGTGCTCATAAATTCATTAAATATTAAATTTAAACACTTAAGACTTAAAAATGAAATACAAGGTTTGGGGTTCCTCATAAATAGCACTAATTTTTATATACTAGAAAGTATCAAAATGCTGCATATAATAATAATATGCAGTAAAAATTGTGAAAATATGTAACAAATATGGAATAAAAACAATTTTTTAGAGAATTTTGTGAACAAATTGATATATATATATTTAAAATTGTACTTATTATTAAAATAAATAACAATATTCATTATTGTTTATATATAGCTTTACTTCAGTAAATCTGTGACATCTATTTGTTAACATATTTTTAAAGCCTGTGGGAACATATTTGAAGCAACTATGTAGTGTTAGGTCTTAATAAATATCATCAAGCTAAACATTTTTGCATAATAGTACATCATTAATTAGAAATTAGAATTTCCATATATAGCTTTGACTGGCACTTTTAAGAATATTTTATTGTGAATTGAACTACTTATTTTAAGCATATTCATGATTTACGGACCTAAATGACAAACGACACTATATATTTAGTGGTATATCGATAGCAAGAGCAATTAAGATTAGGTATAGATATAAAAGTTTACATTGTAATCAATTAGTCTTATTAATCATCTTTATTTAAATTACTATTTAGTGCCTTCAACATTTATTTTTGATTTTTTTTCTTGCCTATATATTATTTTATACCTTTTTTTTAAATTTTCGATTCAATGTGCAATACATTTTAAATTTTGGCAAAAATATGCAGAAATATGCCATAAAAAATGTCACCATTAGTTGCAAACCATTATGATTTGTGAAGATTACTAACAATAATCCAAAAATGTGAAAAGGAAACAAATATGTAGACCATCTCCGCTCAGAATTGTTTTTGGTACCTAAGCAATAATTTATCATTGAATTCAGATGTAATACATCTATTACTTTATTACGAGGTACTCTCGACACTTACTTCTTGTTACCTACTTGCCAAATACTTTATTTTTGTATATTTTGTCAATTTTTTCTGCTTATGAATTATGATTATAGATATAATTATTCGTTTTAGGGAGAACCGTTTAAGCGATGTAGAAGAGCTTGAAAAATTGGCGTGTCTGAAATCATTAAAAACGTTGGTATTGTCGGATAACAATTTCACAAAAAATGCAATTAGATCGAAGGTGCTGAAGTTGTTGCCGTGGCTGGAGAGGGTTGACAAGGAAACAGTAAGTTCGGCTGAGTTTGAACCGGAAAGGTCCCATAAAAAGCCACATGGGTATGAGGAAAACAAGGACGAGGATGACGAGGAGGAGGAAGAGAAGTAGAAGGAAGAATAATTATATTATTTTATTATATTGTTGTGATGATAAAAATGAACGCCAATTTCGAAGAATATATTAATTATAATATTATTTATTACTATATTACTATTGCTGTTTACAATTTTGGATTCTAAGGCACATTACAAGTTTGGAGAGTTAATCAACTAATGTAACCTACATAGTATATATTAGTATACATATATTACGTACATTACATATATACGTATATATATTTACCTATATTACAGGGAAATTTTTTTATATCAAAACATGGGTAGCTTGGCTAGGTAGGAGAGTTAGTGATTACCGACTGAGGCTAATTGGGCCTCAGTGGTCCTGGTGTTTTGATCTTTGAAAAATATGTCCATACAAATTGTAAGTAATGAAAAACTAAAATCGATCTCTTCTCATGAATAAAAATTAAACAACGATTTTTAGAACTATTGGAAGTTTAATATGCGTGGTAACTATATGTAACCACAAAGGTATGTACAAAAAAGGTATATTACCGTATTACTTTTGATCTAAAATGATACAATGTAATAGTATATATAATACTGATAAAAGTATAAAACAATACTATAGTTGAATGAATATGCATATAATCGTAAATCCGTAAATGTCGAGTTACCCCAACTTCAACACGAACCTCTGGAGAGCACGGGTTTTTCAGAACTAGATAAGACATTTTAAAGTTCAAAAAATACGATATCTACTATTTATTTTTTAATTAATATCACATGTTGAAGTCCATATTATAGTGGAGTACTGCATTTGACAACTGAAATTTGTGTTATATATGCCATAATCTGATATGTAAGAAAATTAATTTGTTATGAGCCCAGAATCTCTCTAAGCTTTTATTTTTAAAGAATTATTATCAAAAAATATTTTGTAATTAAATTAAATTGTTTTATTATTTTTAATTTTTAAAGTAAAATAAAATGTTCAGAATACAGTTTTGTTGGTATATATTAATGTTATACAGACGTACAATAAATTTTCGATGACTTGAGTTAAACATACTTATCTAAATGATTTTTTTAGGCTTTTCATATTTGTATTTGTTCTGGTATGGTCCAAAGAGCACAAGTCGATTCAAAGACTAGCACTAGAACAAAGAAATTAATATCGTCACGTGAATATTCAATTTTTTTTTATGAAGGGGAGTGGTTAATAGAATTAAATGGAGCTAAGCATTATCTCTTCCAATGAATATTTATGGCTCTGGGATTTTTATTTTTAAGTCGACTAAATAAAATATCGCCAAGCTGTCACCGCCTAACTTTTTCCTAACCCTTTCATCTAACTAAATATAAACTACAATTTGGAACTAACCTCCGTCGAAGTCTCAGTCCAACAAAACTTTATATTTGTTATTTGCAACAATGAAGCTAAAGTTACACGTATTTACATAGTTGTATGTAAGTGCAATAATTAACAAGGTGATTATTTTATCATTAAATGTTTGCATTACTGTTATATTTTCGATAAATTTATGTTTTTAAAAATTATTTTTTTTTTAGTTATTAAGTACAACTGGACTTTTTGAAAAAAAAATGTTCTAATTTTTAAGTTGTTACTTTTTTAAATGAATCATTTTTTAATTTTATATTAAACATGAATTATTAACAAAAAATTACGCCATCAAGAATTTAGAATTATCCAGTATAATGTATAATAATAAATATTATATTATATTGCTATATGGGGATTATTATAGGTATATTATATGATATGATATTTGGATTTTCATCGACTAAGTCATGCAAGTATGATATTATTATGTATGTGCGTGTTCGCGCACGTAGTTCTATCGTTGAAATAATTAATAGTTGAGCGTGTAATCATGAGTTGTGTGTAGTTTGATCGTCGCAACGGATACACATACACACACACTAACACCCTACACATATATTGGTATGTATAATAATAATAATATGAACGCGTGTATAACACAATGAACGTGGTTACTGAATACCTACCATCCGTCGTCAGATAAGAGCTGTACTTACATAATTTAGTATTTTAGCGTGCGGACTAGACCCCGTTGGATTCGGGTGAATAATATAATAATTATTATATTATTATACCACGGGATTAGTCGTCCCTTGGTGGACCGTCAAAAAGATTCACGATCAGATCTAGACTTTTCTGTGCTCATATTATAACGTAATATATTAAGCGCCGTGCGCGTGCACGCGTCACAGTAAAATTATTACTATGTTATTTTATGCAAAACGAGCGCCCTTAGCGTATTGTGTTACGATATTATAATATATGTATAGTATGTGATGTTCCACTCTGTATATTATGTTCTTCCGCCTGTCTATCTATAGCTAGTTGGACGCCTGTGCAACTCACGTCTGTTGCAATGACGATAGATGACTCCGTTATATTATAATGTTTTAATCTAATGGGTATGTTGGGTCACATATCTCGTTTGATGTCACATCAATTCTTGCTTACGGTCACTTTTGCATTACAACATTTTAGCTGTTTTTTGTATTCTATAATACAATGACACGTAAGTATCTAAGAATAACATAATTCATCTGTAAATCTATAAACATAATATAAAAATAAACGCACGCTTGTATAGGACCTAAAGACTCAGAAACTATATCGAGCCAATTGGCACCAAATTTTGCACATATAGGTATTCTTTGAAACTCGGGAAGTGTTCTTTGCTTTGTTTTTCAACCTCTATAGATTAATATAGGGTGGTTTGAAAATGAATTTCGTTTTGGATCACAAAAATCAAATAACGTTTTTGTTTATGTGATATAGGGTTGAGATTGGTTACAAAAATAAAATGTTAAAAATAAATTGGAATTGACTAGTCTGATCCACCAAGGGATAGACTATTTTTTAAATAAAATAAATTAATATTTAATTAATTGTTTGTTATACAGATATACAACAAAAGGCAATGTCCGTATGTTTGTAGCGTACAGACTTAAAAACTACTCTACCAATTTTTATGAAAGTTTTAGAAATTGTTCTTAAAGATATCAGAAAAGTTTGCAGAGTGGTATGAACCACGTTTGAAAATATATTAAGTGCTATATCCATTCCACCCCAGGCAGATTGACTATCTCGACCGAATTAGTTCACAAAGCGAGGTACACCAATGACGATTTGCCCATGAACTGAGTTAAACTAAAATTGTGATACACTGATATAAATAGTGCCATATTTTATGTATGTTCATTTTTCCCGGCCAAATTAGAGTTATATAGCTAGTTTATTGTACAAAAAAAAACAAATGTTTAAAATAAAGACAAAAATATTATAGTGCAATTAAAAGTATTATAATATATATATTTATACAAAAAAGATGTGGCTTGCAAATAAGTTGTAATTTTGAATAAAGTTTATTTTAATTATATTTTTCTAACATTACACTAGCAAATAGGTGTTGTAAATTTGTAATTATATTTGTTTTTGCATTTATTTTTTATACAACCAATGAACTACCAACTCCATTAGTTTATATTATCCGTCTGTCAATCATGACATTTAGTCGATCATATTATATTAACTGATATAACACACACAATAGTAATGCACACGTATAACCCGTAGAATAACGAAAGAATGAACATCGTACATAGCACTTTACATAATTTTTAAATTCTGAGCGGAGTGAGCAATGCATTTATTTTATAATGATGTGTTTTTTATAGAAATTTTATGTTAACATTTGGATATCAAAATATTGAACATTTTGAAATTATTTTGTGGTTAAAAATGTATAAAATTATTAGTTTTTATAGCTAAGGATTACAAATTTAAAACAAAGTTTTTCGGAAGTATTTAATAACCAAAAAGTCATAAAAAAATATTTACATGGTTGATTTTTATAGACATTTTAAGTTCAAATTTGGATGAAATTAGATATTTAAATAAATATTAACGATGTTAATTATTTTTTTGTAATTTAAAAATATTTTTCTTGAAACTTTTAAAATATACTATTATATTTTATACACTCAATTAAATTTTTAAATGGAATGTTTTCTGCAAAAATGAATTCAACCTAATATATTATTAATAGTAAAACGAATTATTTCAATAGCAATAATATCTTAAAATACCCTTAGTTATGTAGGGTGACAGACCGCCTTTGCTCAGCCATTTTTCGTATACAATGATTTATATCATTGAATACAAATTTAACACATCCATAAAAGTGACCTATTCGATATCTACTGTACAGCAAAACGGTACCTTCTTGCCGATACGATATTATATCGTTAAAATATTATTATAATATACATCATTAAAACATTATTATTGACAACATTACACTAACCCTTTACGAATTTCAAAAAATTACCCCCTCTGAATAGAGGACAACATTTTGGTGACCGAAAGTGTCCGGTATTCCAAGGTTTCACATTGTATATCAATAATATTAATAACGGTGTTTATAAAAATGAACGCGCCCTATGTCCTCTGTAATAGTGCTGGCCAATAAGAACGACGAACGTATCAATACTTGCGCCGGCTAGTGATAAACGACATCGCCTGGGAGATTTTCGAATATCTCGTTACGGTTTCGGAAAGTATCCATATTTAATTGATTTTATAATCAGAGTTTCCATCCCGCCACGTCATACGCACGAAACCAAAATGGCCATATTCGTTTTCGACTTCGAAAACCGCATTAGTGACATTGCATATTATGAAGTGTCCGACGGTTTTGTCGAAGTTTACGCGATACAAGCATTGGAAGACATTTACGTACACCACGGTCACTGAAGAGTCAGACCACAGCGACGACCAGTTGGCAGTTGGCGACGATACGCCGTCGAACGGAGACGCGTCGGCTAAGGGAGCCGAAGTGACCAACAGTTTCGGGGAAGTAGTAGACCGTACCGGGAACGACACCCGAACGACGCGCGCCACGACTACGGAATCGGTTTGTCTCGACGTGGCGTTGCGTTGCGTTGCGTTGCGTCAGACGTGTTGTCCGCGGCTTTGCTGTTCCCGAAATAGCGAATGCCGTCCTCTCCCGGTCTGTCAGCAAACTCCTTACATCGAAGACATCGGACAGGACGATTGGAGGACAGTGGCCGGCGTTGTGTCACTCGGCCACGTTTTCTGGCCACCCGCCCAGTGGCGTGTGTGATATTGGTACCGGCGCGGTCGACGATTCCGCCCCGACGGTAACAACGACGACGGCAGCGGCGGAGACCGCTTAGACACGGGGCGGCGAGTGCTAGCACAGACGAGCTAGGAGCACGGGCGTCGGCGGCCATTGGACGAAAACACGGCCGTGGGGACGACGTCGGGACGAGAGTTACCGAGAGTTTGGGACCGCGGTGCCCTGGCTCTCGCTTTTTCGCCTCGAAGCAGTCTCGTATCGGCCGCTCGTCCGGTAGCTCCAAATCTCGGTTCACTCGCTCCGTGTCTCCTCTGTCGGTGTCCGCCGTTCATCGCTGTCGAATCGCCGACCGTCAAGGTCGTCAACAAGCGTCCGAGCAAACGCGCCCGTGACAACCTCGTCAACCCGCGAGAACGTTGCAGAGGTGACCAGCGGCCTTATAACGCATTTACTTCGCCGTCTCGTATCCTCCTCTCTTGGTTTATTGTGTCTCCCATCCGATGTGTTTTTTTTTCTTCCGTTTAATAATTTTCATTTTTTTTTTTTTTTATTTATAAATTTTGTTTTTTTTTTTTTTTGAACCGTGTGTTCTATTTTGGTATTTTGTTATTTTATTAATTGTATACATTTATAAAATGTATAAAACTAAATTACTTTGTGCTTCATTTTTTTTTCTAAATGTTTTGTATTTTTTTGTTAAAACAATTTAGTTTCCACAAAAATGTATTGTTACTTTTTTTTTCGTATTGTCGAATGTATAAATTAATTTTTACAGATTTAACGACTTATAAAATATTTAATATTATATATTTATGCTGTCTTATTTAATATCTTTAAGATATTATGTATTTTTGACAGAAGACTCGTTTGTTTAAAGTAGATATTGACCTGTGGTATAAACGCTACACTCGTATTATACTATGTTTGAAGAACTATTTAAACCATGAAACACTAAACGTGAAATAAATAATAAAATAACTCATAACATATACGATATAATACATAAGTACTTATTAAATTGTATAAGGATTGTAAATATGTATTGTATGAAACGTGAAAATGTTAATATGGTCAAAAAGTTTGTACAAAATAATATTAAAAGAAAAATTCAAAATGTGTTTTCAATATTAGCTGCATGTTGAAAATAAATATTGTTTGAAAACATTTCTACCAAAACCATAAGATTATACAGTTAACTTTTCCACGACATCTTATAACCTTTGAAATCATAATCGTAGGTTATGTAACGCATGTACTATATAGTGTATACTTATTACCTATATGTATTACACATATTCTTATAACTGTTATTTCCTAGATTATTTTATCATTGTACGGCACCGGAATAATAATTATCATATTTACGACAAAATATTTAATTTTGATGAATTTTTTTCAAGTTTAAACCTAATTTGAATTTGATTACATTTTTGTTGGAAAAATTCAGTTTGGTCAAATTGTAAATTTAATTTTTAGAAAAAATGTAATTGTTAAAACGCATATTTAAGTCAAGTTTTATTTTTTATAATGTTTTAAAATATTAAAATTGTTTTTTGAGTATAAATTAATTTTAAAAATAATAATTTTTTTAAAAATATAGTTTTGGGAATTTTAAGACACGAGTATAACTTAATATAATTTCTATACATATAATTTTCATAATTTTTTTCATACGTCTTATTCATTTTTCATTTTTATTTGTTAGGTCATTCTGTTATATCCTATATACCGAAATGGTGGTGGTTCGTAGGATGAGATTTGTGAGGTGGTCGACATTGCACGCTCAAATTTTGATGGAGTAAAGAACGTGGCTTTATAATATTATATCATAGTATCGCTTCTTATAGAACAATAATTAAACAACTGTCTACACCAATGCTCATTTACATCAGTGATCGTAAATAATACATAATGTGATTTAAGTATGTACACAAATCATGTATTTTTTAGAAAATATCCACACACGATTATTCCAGCCACACCTTCTCCAGTAGTAGGTAATTAAAATATTTTTCATACATTTAGAAATAATTCAACAATGTACTGTTAACTAGTTTTTTTTTTATTGTTGTTGTATAGTTGAACATTAATTGAATTTTATATCGTATAACAAACCAGAGTTAAGTATCTAATAATTAATAAAGATCAAACTTGAGTAAATTGACACTGAAGCGTTCCAATAAATATCACACGCGAAGTGTGTGTATTATATTTAGGTAACTATTGATTATATTGGTGCAAGTGAGAGCCACTGAGAGGGATCTATAAAATATAAACATACATTTTTTTTACCTTTATATTTCAAAATATGTTTAGCTTAGTGATTATAATAATTATTCAATTATATTATTATGTCAAAATTGTTAGCTATGCGAAAAGAATTTATCTCTTGCCTGTGTATTACCCAAATTATGGTAAATTATTTCTGATTTTTCCATAAAGCTCAGTGTGTAAAAAAATATAAGATATCTGTAAAAAAAGGGTGGTTAAAAATAAGTTTATCTTAGAATATAACTTTCAACAAACATCACAACAACGATGAGAAATATAAAATCTTATCTAATGTTTTCCGAAAGTTTTGGTTATTATTAAACAAAAAATATCGTATTATTTATGTGCATCTATAAAGCATTTTGAAGTACAAAAGTATATTAATGAAAAAATATAAATTATTCAAACTATAAAACTATTAACTTTACCAATAAAAATTGTACAGGTAGATATTTAATAATACTACTGCATTGAAAGTTTGTCTTTCTGTTACATTTTACATGATCGTTAGAGACAATATAAAAAGAGATAACATTTTAATTAACTGTAAATGACAGCAATTTAGAAGTTACAAAATAAATAATTTGTTAATATTAATTCAAACTACGAACGAATGAACATTTAACTCTATTGCTATAATAAACTAATATAAAATATATTATGTAAAAAATAAAAAAAGATGCTATTATTCCAAATTTGAATAGGGAAAAATGATAGTTATGCTAATCATAACAAAAATACCTATAATAAGGCAACAAAATATTATGTAATTAATATTTTGGATTTTCTTTCTATTTATATATTCTACCACACGCATTACGTTTTTAACATTAGAGAATAAAATATATCATATTTTTACCTGATGAGAAATAAAAGTGATCCATCATCACTACATTTTTTTGTAAACGAATAATTGTAAAATCGCTTAATATTTCTGTCTTCTTTTTAAATATGTTCAATGAAAAATAAATATAAACAAATCCAATGAATTTTGATTTTCAAACGTCAATTTTAATCCTATTCCATCTCTGTTGGTAAAATTGTAGTATGTAGTTGATGAAGGTACCTGCCATAAAATAAATATGGCGAAATATATTTCTTTATCGTTGTTTATCGTTTTATTTTTGATATATATCCTTGTCTGCTTTTGGTAATATTTATTTATGTTATGTGATTATTATAATATGCAATGACTAGTTTTTTTCATCATTGTATAACATTCACAACCATTAAACATCGCATCGAATTATTCGCATTATACTGTTTAAATAAATATAGTTTAAATTATATTTATGTATGCGCAAATTTAAAAAAAAAAAGACAATTATAAACAATTTGAACTTAAAAACATTAAATATAATCAGAAACTCAACAAAAATAAATCATTTATACGTAATTGCATTAACATGTTATATGTCAGTTTTATTTTAAAAATTAATGTGAAAATAAAAGAAAACAAACGTTTTCGCGAATTGACTTACTTATCTCTGAAAAAATATTGTTAAATTATATATATTTTGTTTTTTTTATCATTTTAAAGCATGATTTGTACGTTTTCAGATTGTTTTTATAATTTGTGGTTATTTAAATATATGGGGTGATACTCTTTCAACAAATCTTATATTATGTCCCTGGTCCCTAAGACATTGTTAAAATTTAAATAAGTACTTTAAAAATAAATATATATAAAGATTTAAACTGTTATAATTATTTATTAAGTAGTAAATATTTTTACAATTTATTAAAAAAATGTTGGCGCAGTTAAAAAATTGAAAAATGATCTTGATAGGTACTCAATAAATTTAAATTAAAGAAATATATTTTCACATTAGTCTTGGTGTTAAAACAAACAATATTTTATTTTAATTCATATACCGTAAATGCCTTTATAGAAATCATTTTCGAAGAAGTTAACATAATAAACTTTTATGTTTTCTCTGAAATAAAAAAGAAAATTGCATTTCATATGTACGGGTAAATACTAGTAGTAGTCATGTAAAGAGCATGAAAATAATGTTCTATAACTTTAAAACTTGTCCAGCTCATCCTTTCAATTTGGATCTTTGCGTTATGTATAATTATTTTTAATAATCTTAAAAAGTCTATTATTTTATACAAAAAAAATTATTTTATCCGTTTATAGGAGTCAAAACAATATTTTAATCAAAATTTACAAATTGTACAAATAGAACTAAATGTTTACGCTATAAATAAAAACGTCTTTTATTAAAATATTGTGTCTATTATTTATTTTATTTTATCTTAATAGCATATTTTAAATGGAAAACAACTATATTTGGAATAAGGTTATACAAACTGTATAATATTGTATGTATTTTACGTCTACAATATATATATATATACTTTTTAAAAAACACATAAAACCCATAACATTGCATATGCAACAAAGAAATACATCCAACCGTTATAGTTATGATGGCAACGTTTTACAATTCTTTACATGTTGAATAAATGTAATCTTCTTGTTACGAATTATGAAAAAAATATGAATATCCAACATTGGAGTGTCGACTGGTAGCACAACACATTGTTATCGACCACTTTTTTTTTTATTTAATTAGCTTTAAGTATGACAACTATGATAACTCTACAATTACAATTAAAATGTTATAATAGTTATTATTAGAACTGATATGGAACAAAACAAAAACAATATAGGTTTATCGAACAATTAATAAGCGTATTGGAATATATAAGATTTTAAAGATGTGATATTATGGAGTAGTAATGACGGGAAGTGGGAATTTATTTATAATTGCTGTTAATGCGATTAATAATGAGTTCATAATAAACTTAAAGAATTCTTCAAGAAATTTTGAGATAAATTGTGTTGATTGATCGGATGGAGGATCATTTGCTGGAACACTTACGTTGGCGTATATAGATTTTCGTTTCGACTTGAGCTTAGGTAAACATTTGTTTGTATCGCGGATGAAACGACAGGTGGTTGGGTAAGATAGTTGCTATTTTTCCCGGCTTTATGTTTCCCATGTTTTGACATGATTTTTTTGTAAGACGGGCATCCCTTATACGACGATGTATGTGGACCTGAGCAAAAAGCGCACTTGGTGTGTTCTGACGGTGATTTCTTGCAATCCCTGGGATCATGGTCTTCACCGCATTTGACACAGTGTGGGTTGCGACGACAGTAATTTACCGTGTGTAAATATGCTTCGTAGTTTTAGCATTGAGGAGGAGTGTACTTTTTCCTTAGGAGTTCAATTTTTATTTTTATATGTAGAATCGAATCTAATTTTGTATGTCGCTGTTGTTATCGGCGATAGTTAAATCGGCTTGAAATAGTAGCAGGTTCACTTTGGTGAAACGTTTTATCATATTAGTGACTCGAATTACTTCATGATCTCTGATATATACGCTGTATAACTTTGTTGTTTTAGGTTAATAAATATAGAATATTATTAACTCGCTGGCCATTAAATATTATAATACCAAGTTGTAATTTGTTGCAACATCAGTGCGGATGATCAGATATTTTAAAGTACATTTAAAATAAATGCATGGTGACTAAACGAATTCTAATAAATTTTTTGTGAGCGTAGGATAATCGTAACCATTATTTACATAAATGGGTGGAGCGATGAAAAGTGATTTGTTTGGAGTTGATACTTGACTGGTAGATGGTGAGTTTGAACAGTCGTCCTGATTAATAGTATGAAATGGAAGAGATACAAAGTCATCTGGTTCTTGGAACAGAATAGTATATTTGTTCGATGAAACGAATTGCTTGGTTTTCTTCTCCTCTGCTTAGGGAGATAGACTTGAATTTGAAAGGTGCCGTTTGGGAGAAAACTTCTGTGGTGATGAGCCAGTGTTAGGCATCATATTATTTGAGAACAAAATTACATGAAAGGTAGTTAGCGAAGCACGTAAACGATATCACGCGATAAGCGAGTTGGACATAATTACGTGTAATCGACATACATACTATTGTCGTAACAGTTGCCAACCACCTTATGTGTACAAGTTGTATTTGCATATTATTATATAAGGTTAAATTTACTTAAAAGTTTTGCCTAACTTCAATATTTGTACACACACATAATTATTATCAGTTAGCACATGATATAATTTTGAACAGTACCTACATACTTAGTATTTAACATTTTAATGCTAGTTTTATCTATACGACTATATTATATTGTACGTCTACATTATAAAACACAGACAATGATGGTATCATATTATTAGAAATTCTACCTTCGATACGTAGGTAACTTATCAGTATGCATGAAACGCTATATTATAGTTATTGAACGTTCAATTTGAATTATTTTTGTGAAAATGTTTTACAAAAATTAAAGGTATACCTATCTGTTTATATAATATTGTGTATTTCAATGGATTCTATTCCAATTTGTGCGAACAATTAATTACTTATATAATTCAATTTATAATAAATGACAAACATAAGCATTTCAAAATAAAAGAATTGAATAAAATTCGCTTTGAAATTCAGAGGTATACAATAACAAACAATACAAATTATATATGATATTTCTTAGTGTAAATAACATGAATTTTGATTATCAACGTGATTTAAAACTACAACTAAGTTAATATTATAATTATAATTAGTTATTAGCATTATTAAAATCGTCATTTCACAGACACTTGCTAGTATCATTTATTCAACATAACATATTTTACATAGGTACTACCACCATAGCTAATAAAATGTTTATTAACTTAAAGTCACTTAGGACGTTAATTAGATTATTTTTTATAAGACCATCTGCGGTTTGTTTGTAATTCTCTAAAGAATTTAACTCCATTGTTTAACGATATGTTTGTTGTTAGTCAATTAATCATTATTTGAAAACTAAATAACAAGAAATGGAGATTATAACAATACAATTACACTGTGTTTATACCTGTTTAAAATTAAATTAAAACTAATGTTTTTATACAAACAATAATTATTTTAATTTTTTAAAATTATTATTAAATTAAAGTTTCCCACAAGATTTAACCAAAAAATATTGAATTCATTTATAAGTCAATTATTGGAAATTACTATTACTATTAATTATTCATGATACATAACATACTTACATAATAATATTACCTATAGATAAAATAAAATAATCACAAAACATTGAGAGTTAAGAGTTTAGAGTATTTATAATTTATAAGTTTCGCATCACGAGTTGATACTTCATATAAACTCATCAGATACTCGGAACAGCAATTAAATCCCGAAATGTCTTAAAGTGTGACTATTATTCCCAACATTATCCTATACGATAATACTAGTTTTTTTTTTTTTATAATAATAATTCAATTATAATATGCACGTAATATTGAAATATTTTTATTCTTCAATATTCACCTTGTTATTCAAAAGTTATAACTAGAACTCGAAACTGTGGACTCGTAGTTTATCGATTCAGCCGTGTCTTTAGGTTGTGGTCACAAATAGGAATTGGTAGGGATGGGTCGTCACATGATGCACGATAAATTTAATGAGGAACAAAGCGCTAACACTAGGTGATGAATAATAATTTGTAGTTGGTTCGATTAATTTAAAGTTAATAATTTATGATACAATAATCTGAATATGATTGATTATCATGATTATTATTTAAACCAAATCTAAGTCAATATATCATTTTATGTACCAATTTATACTATAACAAATAGTAAATATACATTTTATTATACCCACATAATAATTAATCCGTGTTTAAACTCAATATACAAATTAAATTATTTAAATACCTCAGTCATACATATTTTGTAAATAATCGTAATATATTTATAAATTATATATTTCTAATTTTGAAAGAAAAATTTATTTTATGTAAAATACCAACATTATATTATATCAATAATATTACGTTGTTTCAGTTACAAAAAAAATATATATATAAAATGTACTATAAAGGAAACCAAACTGCTTTATTTTGTTAAACCTTTATTGTTTATACTTACCTTAGAAATGTGTTCTGTAGTGCATGATGCACATAGAGAGTAGGCGATCACTCACTTAGACAACCCTCTTCAACAATAACCAGCTTATCGATTTTAGGGTACACCTAACTATAATTTAATGTTTTTTTTTTTTTTAAATCGTGTACAACTTTTAATCTAAAATGTAATTAAAAATTACCACATAATATTTGACTTCTGATTTTAAACAAAAAGTCTTAATTGCATTTTATTATTAACTTTTACTTAAAAAAAAAAAAATCATTACTATACAAATCATAAAATATTTAATGTATTTCTAGACGATACTTTGATAAAACAAAAGGTAAAAATGTGTATATTTTATATTATGTGTCTAATGCATAACTGCGTAGTATTTTTGTCTTTTATATTTTATTTCCTTAATTGAAATTTTGTAAATTCCTAAAAATATTTACGAATCGATGATCGATCACACATCTAACCATTGTTAGGTTACAACTGTAATTAATTATGATGTAAATTACGTAAACACCATTATAAGCTATAATTGTATCTGTTATGGCTGATTTATGATATTTTAAGTCCCAAAAGATAAATAAATTTATATCTTAAATAAAAAAAAAAAATTTAGTTTTGCGTAAAATTGTAAATAATTGCACCAAGAGTTCGTACTAGTGCGATAATATCTGGAATTTTGAACCCAGAAAATACCTATTATGCATATAAAAACAAAGTCTGCATATTATCTGCATGCTGCACCCCAACAATACATTGTAGAGGTTCATTGTGGTCCCGAGGTTTTTGAGGAAGAGTAATGAAGCTTCAGTAATTCTCACAATCAACTAAAAAGTTGAATACCGGTGAACACTTCATATTACGTAGTATGAGTATGCATTCACTTTTCAATGATGAAGTAACAGTGGAAAAAATTTAAAAAAATAAATAAATACTGTACAACACAATAAACGAACACTTCATATTATAAATGTGCATCTTTTGTTAATGAAATAACGGCTGCAGAATACATATGAAATTTCATCGATCGGTCTCTAAATTTTCTCGAACAAATTAATTACCAAGTAGGTAATGTGTTAGTACACAAGTGCTGACAATTTTGACGTAGCCTAAAGTGGGTTGGGACTAAAATGCAAAAACAATAAATAGTTGACAAAACACTTGGATTAATTCGAATATCGGTCTTCCACCATAGTTCAAGTGGAATAATTTCGTATTAAAACTTTTCCACATACAATACATCGATGTTTGTATATAATATGATTTGTATTTGGATACAACATTCTGATTTTCGAAGTCTACGCATTATTCGTCGTATTCAGCGTCTCGTATTATGGTAATTTTACACAAAAGGTCTCTGATGAACAAGCGAAAATTCACGTCAGCAACATTATTATAACTGCGGTACAGCTTTTGGTAATAAAACATCATATACCACTACAACGCGTATGTTGTGCCGTCGCCACATTCTTGTGTACAGTGATGGATAATCTGTAGAAAATATAACACAAACGTGATACGGTAAATACTAATATTACGTCTTCCGTATGAACATATTATGATGTATATTTTAATTTAAGTACGCTATACATAAAAATCTATACATGCGATATTATCATTATAATATCGTGATTGAAATAAGGATCATATTATTATTTACTTTAAAAAAATCTTCAATATAGTATTCTTCAAAATGTCGACATATTTTAATCTACCAAAATATATACTTAGCTTTTCATTCACTTACCTATATATAAAAAAGATGATTTATTTTCAAAACGAGTCGATTAAGTAACATTACTCTCTCTCTCTCTCTCTCTCTCTATATATATATATATATATATATGTATATATATATATCTAGTGTATTCCATCATAATCGTTTTGAATTTTATTTTATTTTTAAAAAGGTTTAACCTGCATGTTTGTAATCGTTTGAATAACGATATTGTATTTTAAAAGTATCGAACGAATAATACAAATAAATAATACAATTCATTGAAACCCGGATAGGTGATTTGACAGATTTCAGTTTAAATATTTCAATATGAAGAATTATTATTTTACAACAGTTTGACACTTTATACAATAATATTATTATATATCATACAAACGTAACGTATTATATTTCAAATACACAAGTACATGACCAACAAATAATCGTGTGGGAATCAACACCTGATGAAATAATTTTAATAACACATGGAAATGGCTAGAAAGACCATTGAGCGTGTTTATTTCAAATAATTGTGCGTAGATTATGATTAATGAAGAAAATAGCTATAAAATATACAAAAACAATATTTATGGATAATATTTTAACTACTTAATCAAATAAATTTGCACACATCCCTGGAATATAGAAAGTTAATGCGTATTATAGAAAAATATACATAAGTTTACACAATTATGATCTTAATAATAATTTAAACATAATTTTAGCCGACATCAAATAAATTATATTAGCATTAGCCAATAGATAATAATTAAAAAAACGTTTAAAAAGTCATGATATTCAAATTTGAAATTACATTATAGTATGACATACGCACTAACCAATAGCCTGATATTGATAGCAATATGTAATTTATACACCACATTTGTATACTATCCATACATTTAGAAATTTAATTTGAATAATGGTCATATATATTATTATGTAATATAATTATAGGTAGTTCAAAATATATTATCATAAACAACAGTTATACATCTTTCTAAATATATTGCTAAAAACCACTATATAATATTAAGAAACTTTGATAATTTATTTATTGAACTTGTCAGTTATTGGTTTATACATATTTTTCGAAGAATATACTAACAATTATAATTATTGATAGCTTAAATTACTATATAGTGTATTAATTGTTTTTTTTTTTTTTTTTTTTTGACGAAAACATGTGAAAATATTATGCCGAGATGAGTGATTTGATACGATTACCAAAAATCTAGTCTCTGTGCATATACAGTATGGTTATTTTTTTTTTTTTAATCAACTCTTATGAAGAGTATAACTCATATTATATGATGATGATTGGAATGTTGGTTTTTCAAATTTCTCAATAGATTTCCTATATGAATGCAAAACAATCAAAAGGTGAAAAAGACATGACAAAATTTCAACAAATGTGATTTCATTTGAGCTCTACTTTATTGAAAGACAATATCTTTAATCTATTTTTTATTTAATTTTATTTAATTTGTAATAATTTAGTTATTAAATTTAAATATTTACAATAAATACTAATCAATAAAATATGTATAAATATGTATGGTATGCAATAAATTATAGTCATATAATACAAATAGATTTGTTTAATTTTGTAATAAAATGTATAAAAAAAAGTAAGTGTCTAACATAATTTTTTTTTTTTTTATTGAAACATCATAAATACATTGTAAACATACATTTTTACTTTAAACTTTTATTATAGGCGACTGGTATTTAAAAATAAATGTTATATACAAAAAATAATTATTTTAAAACATAATATATTATTATATTTGTATTTTTGTTAGAAATAAATTGTATTATCTTAAATTTTTAGAATTAAATAAAAATTATAAAAAAGTCTACTATTCATCAAACATAAACATCTGTCTAGGATACAAGAAATTTTTTTTTAGTTTTTCAAAAATAATATCATATTATGATCAAGTATATAAATCAGATTTTCTAATATATATTTGCTTTATATATAATATTTATGTAAATCAACAGAACTAATCTTATATTATCAAATACAAATAGCTATATTACATAAATTATTAATACAATCATGTAATATGTATTTTTTTCATTCAATATTTGTTTTAATTATTCTGTATGTTTTTTGTACAAGATATTTTAGATATTGTATTTGATAAAATGTATTATTTAATATATTGATATGTTTAATTTTGACACTGCTATCAATGTATAAAAAATGCTTTAGGTAGATATCTACAGAATTACCAAACTATAAAGTAATAAATATTCATATACTTTTTTACACTAAAAATATTGTAAGACCGTCAATATCTCAGTTGAAAATATTCAAAACACATAGGAAGCTAACAGACATTAACTATTTAGTAATATTAAACTTAATTTCAAAACACTGCGTGATTTTACTCTTTTCTTTAAGATTTCCTACAGATGATTTTTTTCTTCTGGATATACATCGCATTTTATACGTCAAATATTATATGTGTATAATTTTATTCATGGAATTTACACTTGAGTATTCCTCACACGTTTTACATAATATGCTGTCATACTACATAAAAGGTAACTGCCTGTAGGTAGATACATCGTTATATATTACTATTTGTCAGTAAAACTATTTTACTTGAAAACTAAAGTGTGCATAGTGAAGTAGGTTTGTGAAATTAATAAGGTTACGTTTTCAAACCAAGAAATGGATTGTTATAATTCAGTATCAATCAGAAAATGAGAGAATATAACAATATATTTAATACATGAATATCGTGCAGTGTTGTTCAATCGATATAGCGTTTCAGATTATTATGTCAAGTAGGTATAAATATAAAAATGTGAAAAATAAAAATTACGGGAATAAATAATAAAAATAATACATTCTTAGATAACTTAATATGATAACAAAAAATAAAATATATAATATATAATCTCATACAAATAGAACAATAAGTATAAGTGATGTAATAATGGTTTATTGCTTTGAATCACATATTTAAAAAGCCTCCCAATGAAAGCACTTAGGAAGTTATTTATATACCTTTACTTATATACATTTACAATATTAAAATAAAATTTGGGTATTAGCTAGGCTAGTAGGTCCCGATACCACTACTTTTTTAGTCTTTTTCTAGGATTAGGGGGTATATTTATTAACACAAGTCCTTTGATTAAAGAATTTATGTTGTTTTGAACATTTAAATTGAATCGTCTGTAGAAAGTTCTAGCTACATCGTGTACGGAGGGAACATAACAAGATCATTTTATGTAAGGACTGGTTGGAAATGTAAAAAGGTGCTTTAATTATGGCTTGGAGGATTTTAGATTGGAACCACTAAATACAGTTTATGTTTGAGCCCCATAATTGGATCCCATATGTTCACATTGGTTTAAGATAGAGTTAATATATTAGTAGTTTGGTTGACAATTATATATGACTTGAAGTTGCGGAGAAGACAAAATCGATCATTTAAGGATAGAAGTTTGTAACGAAGATGAGGAGACCAAGTAAGACGTATACTAGATAGCGGTATGCCTATATATCGAATGTATTGTGCGTTTGGCAATGTTTTTTTCGTTGGGCGTAATAGGTGAACATTTTCCCTTCTTAAGAGTGAAGGTGCAGTGTATAGATTCAGACTCGTTTATTTCCACTCCCCACTCCTTGTACCATTTTTTAAGGAAAGAGAGTTGCTCTTGGATATATGATGAATCAACTGCTGGGTCATAATTATTGACTATAAGTGATTTATCATTAACAAAGTCACCAATAAGACTAGTGGGTAGAGTGGACTAGTTGGAAATGAAAATCTTAAATAAAAGATGACCAATGATTGCATCTGGGGGTTCCTGCATAATTAGTTTTGGTGAAGGGATGGATGAGCCATAATGTACCGATAAGTAGCGATCTTCTAAGTAGAATTTAAGTATGATTAAGTAACTAGTTGATAGGATAAGTTTTAATATGAACAGAACACCTGCCTACCAAACTCGGTCGAATAATTAGGATACGTTTAGAAAGTTAGCAGTGCAATATTGATTTTGTTCTAGAGAAAATTATGTTTTGTCTACTATTCAGTGAATTTGATGGATTGTAGAATGCTTGCTATGGAAACCTTTACGAGTCAGATATGATTTTTGTTTCTTCAATAATATTTAAAATTCTTTTTAGTAAAATTTTTTTAAACACTTTTGACAATTATAGGCTAACAAGTCTGTATGATGACGGACAGTCGGGTAGTTTTTTAGTTTAAGAATTAGTTTGACAGTAGGATACTTCCATAGAAAAGGCAAGTAAAATAATCGGCGCATTGAGTTAAATATACAGGTCAGAAGTGTGAAAATTTGTGTTGGAAGCTAGTTAAGTATTTTTGAAGTTATGAGATCATAGCCAGGAGTTTTTTCGATGGAGTTTAGATATTGTGTATTAAATAATACAGAAAAAATGATGTGAAAAATGTATTTTAGAGGGAGGGATATCCATGTAATGATGAGCTAAGAAATTGTTTAATTATATTAACTTTATTCGAAAGGAGAGTGGTATTATGTGGTTAGAATGTATCAGTGAGGTGATTTGCAAAAATATTAGCTTCGTTCTAATCAGAATGTACCAATTTCCATTGGTATTGCGTAGTTAGAGAGTTTCGTATACAAATGAGTTGTTTGATAGCCTTCCAGGAGAACCGTTTTTTTTCGTAAGTGATACTTAATATTTAGTATAAAATTCGTATTCTGTAATTTTCTGGGGTCTGTTTGAGTTTTTGCGCAAGCATATTGAAGTAACTTTTGTCAGCGGGGTATTTTGAGATAGAACGGGGGAATTATCTAATTATGAGTCGTGTAGGTTAATAATTGAAGAGTGAAGTGTGTTGGGAATTTTTGTTACAAATTTATCTAGTTTGTCTAAGTTTTTAGGAGATGTTGGCCAATAGGTGGGATTAGGAGGTGAGATGATTTTAAGTGTTTACTTATAACACAATGTAAAAGTGAATTTCTTCGAGGATTTTTGGCCTGGCATCCCGGTTTTGAATTTATATCACTAACAAAATAATTGTGACCAAAGGTATTAAAAATATTTAAATTGATTAAAAGATATATTACTATTAGAAAGACAGAAAATGGCTGCTATTGAAATAGGTATATTATTGACTATTGTGAATACTGTACATGATTGTATAGTATACATAGTCAGTTTGGAATTTTGGGAGTGAATTCAATGTGAGGAAAGACCTAAAATAGATGGCAGCATCAGTGTGAGCAGTGTCATCTTGATGGTTGATTTGATGCACACGAAAACCTGGTTAGCTTAAGGGAGTAGTTATTGGTGAAGTTAGTCACGGATATTAGAGTAATATCAATTATTTAATCTTAGAGATTAAAAATAAATTCATCTTTATGATTAAAGTTTCACGAGAAAATCAGAAGGAAGCTGTTAGTATATATATTATTGATGTGTTTGACATTATGAAAAATAGGTGAGTGATGTTGAAAGAAGAGAAAATAATGGGTTGATTATACATTTAAAATCTTCTATAATCCTAGTTAGTAAAATCTCCATGTTGGCTGGGTGTGGGATATTAGAGAAATGTGGCGGTGATGTGCTAAATTGTATTTGGATTTGGTCCCTGATGTTAGAGTTGTTCGATTTAGAGATGACTGATTGGTGGGTGGAATTTGCTAGTTGATGAATTGTATTAGTCGTTATTGTGTCTTGAGCTAGTTAAAAAGCGACGGCATTTCTGCAGTTCTTTATATATTGTACAGACATGGTAATTGGTGGGGTAATCGCCATTGCCATACTTGACCGGTAAGTCGAATGATTTGAAACATACTATTGTAGAGTGAGGTTCATCACATTCACAGCGAGAAGAGTGTGAACAGTAGCTTTTGCGTGGTCATAAGATTGATAGTTTTGATATTGGGGAATTTCGTGGTGTTTGTGTGGTTCTTCTATCTTCATTTTTGTGTTTAACAGAAAAGTTATGTTGAATATTTTCTTACTGATAACTTAAGGAGAAAAGTCAATAAAAAATAATGGTAATGGCATTTTGATTTGTTGATGTTTTATATTTGTTACTTTTCCTACGGTAAAAACTATTTCTACTATCACTATTATGATTTTGAAGGATCGGTAGTAGAGTGACTACTTTTAATTACTACTCAGATTGATTTGTCTGATTGATATTGAAATGTATGGTATTCGGCTTCTTGGTCTTTCAAAAAGTGTACTATTAATGTTTTTTAGTTATCGGTAATGTTTGATTTTATTCTTATATGCATGATAGTTGATTTGCAGATGAAACTATTAGGTCCAATTAGATCAGAAATTACTTTTTCTAAGATCAGGATAACTCTTTGTTATTTTCACATGTATTGGCGAAGGTAATATTTTTTTTTTATTTGAGTATTTAGGTATGTATTCGAATTCATTTTGGTTGGGGACGTCACAGTCTGTAATATCTGGTTTATTTTCTGATAGTATTGAATATCAATTTCGTTAAAAGAAGAGTTTTGATTTTTTCGACTTTGAGTAGTCGTAGTAGTCGATGTTTAAGGAGGAGTATGTTTTTTTTGTTGTTGCCATACAAGGTCGGATGAAGTAGATTCGTTATTTATTATTTGATTATTGGATATCTCAATCTTAATTGACAACATTTTATCTTGTTAACTTTTGGTTTGATTAGTTTGCATGGTGCGACTTTCTTATCTGCGGTCTAAAGGTTACGTATTGACGGTGCTTAAAGGTACCAGCTACTAGATAAATAGTGTAATTAATTTTTTAATTAAATAATGTTACAATAATTACTGGTGGTTTTTAATGCTGGTATCAACATTTGTGATATTTTTTATAAAAATTTTAAACAAATTGCACAAAAATGGACGTGCGTATTGTATAAATGTTTGCACTGAGACGAAAAAAATAATATATATTTAATTTAAAATAAATTATGCTTTTATGAAGTCGAATTAAAATTTAGAATACTCAACGTTATTTGTTTAATTAATGACGGAAACTGTCAACGTTTATATGATTAAACATGTATTGTTTCCTCTTTTTGGTACAAATATAGCTGATAAAATAAAGCTTAATGAATGAACTATGCAAATCTACGCATATTTGTGACGTTATTTTCAATTTTTAATTATCGTTTCTATTATACGGGTAAAAAAGTTAAAAATATTGACCTTAATTACTTTATATGGACGCATATTATTGCTTTAAAAAAATAGCCATAAATATCGAAAATGTCTACTAATTGCATTTCAATTCTTCTACATACAGTTTTTGATTTAGCACTAACTTATTCTACTACTAAAGGTATTTGTCATTATATATGTTTGAAAAATGCATTGTTTTCTCTATACCTATTTACTATTCAGATACAAATGTTATAAATCATAATAATTAAAAGGCAAATATAACAATTTTTAAAATATAATATTTTTTTATATTTGAAATACTTTAAAAATTAATTTATTTGTTTTTCGAAGAATCATTATTCATTATAAATTATTTTATATTTATTGGTTATTAGAAAAAAATGTCTAATAATGATAAATTTGGTAATCATTTAGTGAATAAGTATCAGCGTTGGTCTATAAAGTACAAATAATCCATTATCAATATTATTGTTCTCTTTATTATTTTCATAAAATAAGGATAATAGAAAAAAATAAACAAAAGAAGTTTCCACACAAAGCGCTTAATCGCCCATAGTGCCCATTGCCCATAAACCATAAAATACTCATTAATAAATTAAAATTCAATGGTATCTTGGGGTTAGTCTTTAAATAAAATTGAATATAAGCATCTATTGGATATGCTTCAACTAGTAAAATCAATTATGTTGATTGCGATACCTATAAGCCAATCACGGTATTCATCATGGAACTGTAATTATGAGTACCTTATTTGTTATTTATGTGAATGGTTTACTCAATTTATACACAGATGGAGTAGTTATTTCTTATGCATATAGTTTGGCCATTTTGGTTAAAATAGATTATTAAACGATTTATATCTGTCCGTTCAGATCGCCCGTGCATAGTCTAATTTTTATTCAACAAAAGTTAAGAATATAAACTTGATGGATCATATTATATTATATTATATTATATTATTATATATTATATTGTATTATATATTATATGTTATTGTATTATAGTATAGCTAAAATTGAAAGTCCTATATTTATTTTTTTTTCATTTCACATTTAAAATAGCCAAGCTAGATAATAGTGGTGTATGAAATAATACATTTAAAAGCCATAATCAATCACCACATTAAGAAAAAAAATTAAGCTGAGTTCGGTATACTATAAGTACTTTAGTATCTACCCATTATAAAATATTTTAATTAAAAATATCGAACATTTATTGAACACACATACACACACACACACACACACACACACACACATATATAGTGATAACTGTTGGTTAGGTTAGAAGTAACTATGTCGAATATTGATGGGTAAATCTAAGGTATGTATAATAAAGTTAACTAAATTTCAAAAAATATTATTGTTGTATAATTTAAAAAATGCGTAGTTGTTTAAATTTTAAATCCTTACAAACTAATTTTGACTCGTAACTTTTGATTATTTTTAATTAATTATTGTGGTTGGTGTAACATAATATGGTTAATCTTTTATTCAATTTTCACATCATAAAATATATTATTAATTCATGAAAATGTTCAGTTCTCTGATCACGTTCTACATATTATTATTTTAATTCAACAATAAGAATATAATATATGTATTTAAAGAAAAAGTTCTGCAGTCTACAAAGATAGATAATGCGTAAATATTCTATAATATTCAATTACTTTAAAATGTACAGGAAATAAAATTTTGAATTTACATTTTATATTGGATCAAATTTAAAAAATCCCTAAGTCTATATTATAAAAAGGTTTTTCTTAAATAAATATAGGTATATAGAAAAATTATGTAACACATATTTGAAAACTATAATATTTAATTTTTTGTTTCAATATGTAAGTTTTTTAAGGAATAAATGTTCCCTATTGAAAAACAAATATAATTAATTATATAAACAATTTTATAAGACAACTTGTAAAATATCAAATTTATGAAAGGTGTTCTGGAAGGTTTGTTAGATAAAATAGGATAAGAATAATTCAACTAAAAAGTGAAAAACTATTATTACCGCCATATTATTTATTATTATTAGTATATAGTAATACTGTTTTAACTTTGTACTCAGTAGTCAATATCGCTAAAAGCCTTTATATTATATATATATATATATATATATATTTTTTTTTTTTTTTTTTGAACTGTCTACCTGATGCACGAGCTATACAATTAAGAGAGGTGTCATACGGTTTTTACTGTGATAATTTATATATTAAATTTTTATTTTGTTTTATTAGAAAACAAATACGAATTTAACTAAAAAAAACCTACACGTTATATTCAACGAAAATATAGTTTTAAAACGTTATGATATTATAATACTTTGAACTTGGTCATGACATCGAGAGTTCAAACATAATAAAAAACTAAAACAATTATAACTCGTAAACTTAAATCAGTATTCATTTCTTCGACCTTTATAAATGTATTATATAAAAGGAAAATCGTTTCTTTTAAATTATACAGTTACTAACTAATAACAATACAATAATGCAAAGACAAGTGAATAATTGAAAGTGAAATTGGGGATTAACAATAATACTATAAACTGAGATAAATTAAACATTTTAATATACTTGGATTCAAAACATATATATTATATTATTTAAGAATAATAGAAATGTTATTTGTAAATTGATATCCATATCATGTCTTTAATTAACAATTTTCAGTTTGACTTCAATACATATATGTATTTCAATAGATTGAGCATAATAATATTGTTTTAATCCAATTATGGGATGCCTACAAAATATGTTTTCTTTTAACAAAATTAATAGTTATAATTATCATACTATGATGATTTATAAAAAAATAATACGAATTTGCTAAAAATAAAAATTAATAGAATTAGGAAATCAGAAAAATTAAAAAATAAATAAATTACCTTATTTAAACTATAATATGAAATTGATTTTATTTTTGAAATAAATATGAAAATACATTTATATATGTAACGTATATGTAATATGTATATTATCAAACTGAAAAACTAATATACATATTTTGTTTTATTGTTGTTATTTAGATTATCATAAATTACATAATGAGATAAAATATACATCACTTACATGATGAATTCGTACAAATTTAATTTAACGTTGATTTTCTTTACACGAAAATTACGAAAGTATTTTAACGTTAAACAAACATTAATGTGCTAGAATAATTTTATATTAAAAAAAAATTTACAATCTAGATACGTTGATCATTAATTTATATATACTATGTCTGCAATGTCAATTAATTATTCTACACATATATAACAGAAAAATCTTAAGTTAGAATTCCGACAAAATATGTCATAATCACGAAGTGATAATCTTATTTTAAGTTTGAAATGCATAAAAATTTAGTTTTTATATTTAATTTTTTACGAGTGTTTGAAGATAGACATAAAATCCAGAAAATTATCGATTTTTCATGGAACGATTATCTGATTTTGGTGATTACTCACAAACGAATAACCGTAGAAACTTGACATTTGTACTCAAAGTTTATATTAGCATTTTCTAAATACTCTACACCTACAGCAGAGCGGCACCCACTTGCCCATCTTTTTTTTATTTGATGTAACGAAAATTCATTAATTTGATGATGTGTCAAGGCACATGTTACAATTTTAATTTTGATTGTTTCAGAAATTCTCATAAAAAATAATGATAATAAAATGTAGACAACGTTATCTTATGGTATACATACTATAAAACTGGATCACGTATAAAATTCCATCATATAACCTTCAATATGAAAGTTAAAATGCCTTCCTAAAAAAAACATAATATTATAATACATGAATTTTTGTCTACAAATAAGCATAGCGATTTTACTTACTTTTACGAGTGAAATTAATTAAAATTAATGTATTTTGTATACATATATGCAACTTCATTAGAATTACAATTTGTATTTAAATGTGTATTAAATTTATTATTAAACAATCATGATAATTCCACTATTATTTCTTTATTTGAATTTGAATTTACGTAGCTACTATGAATATATTAACGCAGCATAAATAGTTGGCATTTAACAATATTTTTTACAGTTTAGATGCTAATATATACAATAAACACAAGTATAATATTATTTTATTATTTAAATGAAAATCTATAATTATTATAATTATTTACAACCTTATTAATTAAGTTATTAAATAGATGTTATGTAAATTTTTGTTTTTGGTTCTACAACAAAACACATCATTTTACTAATGCTTTTTGAAACAAATTAATTTTAATTAATTATGCGTACGCCGAATTTAAAACTACAGATATATGAAACAAATCTATGACTTGATTTATGGATTTGAACTGATAAAACACATGGCACATATTATGATCTAATCTTTTCCATAAACTGTAAGCGGCTTATTAACATATTATATTATTAATTACTATGCATACTAACAGGGTTATAGCAATCGGGGTAATGATATTAATTATAATAATATAAATATATAGTATTGCAACGCTAATCATTAACATAAGTAAATATTTAAAGTTCAGTTTAATTTTATCCTAACCCACTATTTTGTTGTTATTAAGTGAATAAATATTAAATTACATGTTAATATTGAATTAAATCTCACTATCTCAGTATAGTTTTGTTATAGAAATTCTACTAATATTGGTATTAAAACAATAAAACTTATAACTATAGCTTAGAAATCCATACCGTGGTTCATTAGGAAAATATCATGTGGACAAAGAAAATAATATCAACTCAATTCAGTTATAGGTACGTAAGTCACTTTGTTTTAATTATTATTTTATCTTCATTTGAGATATTTCTAAAATTTTAGTACTATTAGTTGTTAATTTATAACGTCATTAATTTTGCATTTTATGCTATTATTAAATTACTGGAGTCTAAACAACCCATTGAATTGCAAAGCCTTGAAATGTTAATTACAATATATATTATTGTATATTACCTATAATACCATATTACCATAATACTTACGCATTGTTTTTGTGCTGGTTTAACTGAATTTATATCCACAAACTCATATTTTACGACACCACTTTGAAAGATATTGGAATAAAAATAACACATAATATTTTAAAATATATGATTAGTTTAATAAGATTAACAGTATTAAATATATGCTACATCTTGCACTGCTAAAAGAATAGTGACACAACTCGAAATAATCAATTTTTGGATTTTGATTGATTCTTATGTAAATTGCTTTACTCTCTATTTTAGTTTATGTGATAAAATCTTGTAACTTAACTAGAACTGATATAAAACTTTTAATATGTTATTATTATTGTTGAACGTTTTTATTATATTCGCGTATGAATAATGTCACAAATCACAACTCATAATATTAAAAATAAACAGAAAAAAAATTGCAAAAATAGCAAAAATGAACAACGAAAAAAATGTAAAAATACGTGAAAAAAATAGTGAAAATAAACAGCGAAAAAATCTCAAAAAAATAAAACGCATTGGTTAGGTTTTGAATGGGATTTTTAACTCGCATAGAAGGATAACTATGTCTAAAACATTTAAAGTATTAAACAAGGTAAGTATTTTGGCACCACAAAGTGAACATATTTTTTTAATGAAATAATTTTCATCAATATTTTACTATTTACCTTTTTATATTAACGAGGTGGTTAACTTTGCACGTCATAATTTATTTATTGGTGTCTGCTAAGCCTGGTATTTCTATTTTTCAATTCCAGTCATATAAATATGGTTCACCTGATACCATTCAATGCACATGTTTATGTTTCTTACTAAATACTACGTACAACTATGAAAGTACTATCCAAAAAAAAAAAATGTTTTCTTTTTCTTCAGTCTTCACAAATTATTTCAAGTTTTAACCATTACAATTATTTCATCTTGCGAAAGGAGTTTCTCGAGTATGCGTTGTATCAAAACTGACGAACATCGATGTTCCAGCAGTAGTTTACAAATATATTAGTACTTACATTTTATAAGTTGAAAAAAAATACTAATATCGAAATATATTGATATATATATATATATATATAGTCTAAAAGATACCGTACAGAAAAAAAATAGAGTTATAACGTAACATTATACATAGGTACTCACTTACTCACCCCTACTTTAATTTATTATTTATTTATTTATTTATTTATTTACATGTATATACATAACTATAAATTTACCTATGTACCAATGTTTGGGGTAAAAACGAAAAGCGAAGTTTGATTTTGTTTAATTTTTAATATCATATGATTAGAATTATCAAGGTTTCTAAACGATCACTTAATATCCACCAATTTATTAATCCAAAATATTGGATAAGTTATTATTTTATCTTTTATTTTTTTTAATACAAAATATTAATATGTAAATATACTTGTATAATATAATATATTGTATTAAACGAATTATATTTCTGTTGTTATTTTTTTATTACCTATCGTAAAGTTTTTGTTAAAGCAATATTAATATATTATATTTAATTTTATAAAATAAATAAAAACCAAAAATGTAGGTATATTCTGCAAAAGTTTTCTCAAATATTTAAAATATTTCACTTATAAAAATAATTCAAACTTAAAATTAATTAGAAAAGATACATATACGATATCATATATACAATATCAGTAAGTCAATTTTTAGTCAACCACCTAAACTTATATAAAATGTAATTGACACATCAAACTGCTACTTTTTATAATACAATTATTTCATTTTCAAAATAAATATATTTAAAGTCTAAATATTTACGAAATAATCATGCAGATTTGTTATTTCTGTTGGTTATAAGAACAATATAAAAATACTTACTTTCACCAACACAACTATGACTAATGTATCTATATTGAATATTGAAGTAAACTAAATGATCAATATGGGTATAGGTAAAGGCGATAAATTTTTTTCTAGATTTTTCAATTTAAGGTACTTACATTTATATAATTATATTAACAGTCACTAATTAAAATATAGGTATTTTTACTTATCAAGAATAGCTTCACTTATTATAAATTTTTTTTAAAAGTTTTATAGCGAAAATCTGGGATTTACTGACTAATAAAAAAGTTTTTGCGACCTTTTTTCCAAGAATTGTTACTCTGATATTTTATAGAAGAGATGAGTAGGTCTGGTCATGAATCCAATTTATATTTTGAAAACAAATATTTTGAAAATATATAATAAAATCATGTACTTAAAAAAAAGTAAATATGTATATTGGGAATTGGTTTGTTAGCAGCCGAATATAATTTATATATGTTTTACGCCTTATGTTTGGACAACCTTTATTTATATTATTTTGTATTTTTTTTTTTTTGAATTTCAATAAATTCAATGAATAATTCTCGAACCTCTCAAATGGCTCAAATGTATTAAGTAATGAAAACATTGTAAATTATTCTTTTGTACACATCAACAATAAAAGCCATTTATAAGTGACCTTTTTACGTTTAAATTTTTCCTTTATTTACTGTTAAGCCATCCGTTTGTCATTTGATGTTAATTTCATTTGTTAAAATTAAATAAAACACTTTTTACAACAATGCCATGTAGTTTTTCAATGGTCACTTAATACTGATTTTAATTATTTTACACGTTTAGTCTTTGTATTATTTCTACTCAGGTTTATTAAAATTAACGGTTAGAAAAAAATGTTTTGTTGACTTGAATTTAATTATTCTTGGTAGATATCGCCTAAAGTGGATGTAAAAATTTGTTGAAAAAATATATTATATTATACAAGAGAATTACAATTTTATATAATAAAGCACGCTCACAGTTATAGACCATAAGGAATAAAATATTTAAATTAACATCAAAGCTTCATTTATTATTATACAATTATGTATAATCTATGTATATAATATATATATTGTAATATTTGTTGTAGATAGTTTCAAAAAAACAATTCTTTAAAAAATACTAAAAAAAAGTGTATTTTATTGGTTTCTAAATGATAAATGAACGAACACATTTAAAATATTCTTCTAATCAGTAAAGATTTTATTTTTTTATCAAAACCTTATAATCTTATTTTTAAAATTTACTTGTTATGATAACTCCATCTTACTGTCATTGAATTAAATATTATATTCAAATAAAAACATTTATTTATTTAAGAATTTAAATTACAATATTATTAACTATAGTTTGTGCACAAGATTTTAGCTGTTAAAAGTACAAACTATAATTTATTTTACGTCTTTCAACTGTTTAGTCATTAGTTTTTTTTAAACAATACGTAATATTAAATTTACATTAATTTAATATTTATAATTATTTTTAAATACATTTTTTTCTGGAAACTAATCAAGTTTACCTGATTTATTTGCAGTGAATTAGTCTTTCTTGTAGGTATATTGTCTAAATTTGAAAAAAAAACTCGCCTATGTTTCTTCAACTCTTTCAATAAATTGGTACTTATATTCATATAAGAATTTTTCAACTGAAATTATTGATGTATCGCAATATTCACAGTGGACTTTGGTTTCTTTTTCAACAGTTGTTCGTGATGGGTGATATTTGTGATATGTGTGACATTCTTTATAACATAGTTTCATCTCGTTTTCTCATTGAAGAGGGTTTGATATTAAACGATAAATCTGTTTTGACCTGGTGGAGTTTATTTTTTGCCTACTCGTCTTATACTCTTATGAACTATTGAGCTGCGTTGCAAGGTAATTTTCAATATACCGGCCAGTGACGATATGCTTCATTAATAAAATTATATATTCCTGTGTGCATCAATGGCGTATATATGAGTTATTTTCACTGTGGGCCAATTTACCACTATAGTCAAACATAAAGAACTAACATAGCCATACCATTTTTCAGAAAGCCATGTGTTATATTTATGACAAATAATACAAATAGAAATTACGCCATTGTATTTTCTAAATATGTATCATTATATTATAAATATTATGTAAAATTAATTTTTATATATTTAAAAAAAATATTGACAATATAATCATCTATAGATTTAATATTATATTGCGATGAATCATCATCAAACAAGTTCAAACAATTTATCATTTTCTTTTTGATTCCCCAAAAACGTTTTTAACCAACCTATAGTATTGAATAACCTTTATGAATAGTGTGTAAATAAAACAGTGAATAGAAATTGGAAATCTATTTCTAAAAAAAATAAAATACACTATTGACGTATGTAACCTAACCTTTAGCATTAATGGTTATCACTTGTCAGAAAGTATATAATTTAAATTCCAATTTTCATAATTCATATCATATAGACTATCAAAAAACTAAAAACCTTAGGTATCACATAAAAAATAATACGAACCACAGAGTATATAGAAATGTAATATAGTGTATATACATAAAGCAATATATATGCAATGTTTTAATTGGCCTAAGGAGACTCCCCCTATATTCACCACTGGTGAGCACTGATCAAGTTTTTAGATGATAGAACTAGAATGAGGTATAAAAATTATTATTGTGTTCAGTATATAAAAAAATCAAATATTTAAAATAATAGTATTATAATATATTTACAATATACAAATTAGGAATCCGTAAAATAATATATACCTGTATATACCTATAGTTACCTGTATATAAAACTTTTCTTTTTTGATTGAAATAATATTCAAACCAAATATTGATTTTAGATGAGTGTGTAAATAATCAAATATGATTAATTATTTGTATGCATCATATATCTATCAATTATTTTTAAATTAATTAACCACGAGATGTACAAAATTGTATTTTTATAGTACATAACATCCAAACTATATAAATGAAATATTGCTAATTTAGTTTTATAAAATCATTTTTTTTTGGGATTTTCAGTACCTACTTAATCAGAATACTGCTTTTATGATGTATCTACTACTGAAATATAAGATTAATTTCTTTTTACAATACTAGGTCATATTACTCTTAAGGGTATAAAGATAGTATACCTATCGCAGAGTTTATGTGAGCTTCTGTTAATTAATTACTCACTGCTTTTGCTACTATATAGTATGTACTCTAATGTTATTGATAATATTAAGTATATTTAATTTTATGACTGATGTTTTATTTTTCACCGTATTTATATATAATTTACTTGAATGTTCAAATTATATAAATCTGTATAGCTAAATAAATTACATATTAGAATGTATTTCCAATTTATTTTATTTAGTATACCTATTTCTTACAATATAAAAGTACCAAAAACAATAAAATATTCAAAACTAATTCACTACTTTGCATAATATAAGTTTTCCAATTATTATTAAACTGTAATATCAAACGACTATGTAGTGCAACTTTTGATTTTTAAATTGTACCCCAAACTTATTACTAAAAACGTTAGCACACAGTAATTTTATAAAGTTTTGATGAGCAATCAAATTTAAAAATTTGTATACAAAATAATATATAATGAAATGATAAATTTCACCATAATTATTAAATTAAAATGTCTAATAATTCTTTGCTAAAAAAAAAAGGAATACCTAATTCAAAAACATTTTAAGCATACAATTTATGTACTCATCTAACAACAATTCATTATTATTATGAAAATGTAATACACAACCATACTACATATTATAAAACTATTTTATACAGAAAGAAAGATTATTTCTAGAAGTGTAAGACTATAATAGTGTAAGTCCGTAACATATGTTCCAAATTTAAGTTTATAAAAAATATGAGAAAATTTAAAGAAACAAATATTATCTAGTTAAATAATAATTAGCATTTTAAATTGTATACAATGTTGTAATTATTTAAATGTGTTTAAACGTAAAATGGTAAATATAGTCATTTTGAAACTTTTGAGATGTAAACAATAATTTTTTAATTAGTACAAATTGAAATCATAAGATTAACTTTGAATTTAATAATCGTTAATTTAGTAACCTATTACAAATTAATTAGACGTGTAACTCAAACTCCCATGATTACATTTTTTAAACTCTTCAAACACGTTACCTACAGAAGTTCCCCGACAAACTCATACTAAACGGCTATCTTTAAGTACATAAACGATGATATAAAAAAAATAATTAGGCAGATAAATCGCACTTAACGCTCTGGTGAGTTCACTATTCAGTTGCTAGCAACGATAGAAAATACCAACAATGTGAAAAAGAAACCAACGGAAATAAAGCGTGTACCGGAAATGTTAGGGTGTACAAAGCTTTAAAGCCAAAATCTTTATAAAATATAAAATAAAATAACAATGTTCATTGAAATTCATAAAAATAGCAATAGCTTATGGTATAAATGCAAATTTAAAATAAAATATAATTAAAGGCAAAATAGTAATAAGTAAAACGATTATACGAAATTATACAATTTGATTTGTAGGAATTTTAGTAAATTAGCAATATGTACTCGTACTTGTAAGTAAAATTAATTTTTTTTATGTCTTATTAAATATGTGTATGTTACTAATTACTCTACATTTAAATTCTATAAAAATATAAAATCAGTAATAAAACACTAAAAACAGATTATAATAATGATATAAAAGCAATTAGGCCAAAGTTAAGAAAATATTTGTCTTGAATTTAAATTGGCTTATGAGATACATACGATTTATTGCTCTGCTTTTAGTGCAGTGTTTGACTGTTAAAGGATATAACATATAAAACTATACATAGCTTTAAATAAATCCCATATAATTGTAGGTATAACTATTAATTCATAGATATCATTATATTTAGTTACTAAAAAAATAAATCTAATCCATGAAATAAGATATGAAATTTGATCTTGAGAATTAAGACAATAATATTAGTACATTTTTAGTTAAACCATCAGTTTTCCTCAGATATAATACACAAGTCGTAATGATTAAAGTATTTAGTTTCATTATACCCTACCTTTAATATAACCATAATTAAAAAATCATTTATGGACTATGATAACTAACTTTTGACGATTAAATTAATATGACGTTATAAATTATAATTTAATGGTTATATGTAACTTATTCTAAGAGTACTAGAATATTTTTTTTTTGTATTAATAAGCTCTAAAGTTGTGCACGACACGTAAACTTTTTAGTATATATTTTTAAGGATTCTATATAAATATTATCCATTATTAATAATACATATAATATTATCAAAGTTATTTAAAATGTATTAAAGATTTTGTTATTTTATATGAAAATATAAAAATTAAAAATTCATAATATTGTTTTATTTATTATTTAACTGTTGAAATAATTGTACAATCAAGCCCGTATTATTCCCATGTATAATCTACAAGCATAATAATTTAACGTTAAGTTTATTATATTTAAAAGATTTGTAATGTATTATTACTACCTTTTACAATGTACATCTGTGTAACATCCTTCAAGAAGTAAATCTTAAAAATTCCGTATATTTTTTCTTACTAAAACCTCTGCTTTCACTGTATTTTGAAAATTGCCAACTAAAGATATTTATGATATTTCTTCTACTAAAAAAATAATATGCATATTACCATAATATACAGCATCTTTACCCGTCCTCAAATCCTTCATTGTAACGATCGTATAAAACCATTGAAGTTCTCTACAGTCATAAATTATAAAATTGGACAGAATACAGAAATTGGGTGTTTGAAACTTCTTCTCATTGCTGGATAATGTTGTGTTATTATTTTATATTTTAATTCAATGATAAATCAACGCATTCAAAAAACTGCCTATTCCCTAGGTGAACTTTATTTACTCAAGTATTATTCATTTTTATATTTTAAACACTTCTATATTTTTGAACAATTTGAATTTTTTTTAATAAATGTAATTCAACAAATGGTTATGTAAAATATCAAGTTTAAGTTGGTTATAAATAAAAATAGATAAAAACTATTTTTATTATTACGAGATATTTTGAATTCAATCTAGATCCAATTTTCAATTTAATATATTATACACTACATAAAAGTTTTGGAGTTTTTTATTATCTAGACAAAGTGTTTTTCGAAAAAAAAATCACATTATTGCAACAAATGGTTTCTTTCCACTCCTCCGAATCTAAAATTTCACATTTTCTCAAACGTATAATACTCTTTTTTATTTAATAATGTTATATTTTTTACACTTAATTTATAATATTTGGAACAACGTTAAGGAGAATATTAACGGAAGATCAACATTTAAATAATAAATTATATCACGTAACAAATATTTCCGGGAAACGTAGTGCTCACGACGAAAACAGAGGCGGAAGGATAAGGCGAGCGTAAGAAAATGAAAGTTTTTGATGTATAGGATTTTCCGGACAAGTTAATATTTGGTATCAAGGTGGTGATGGTGACGGCGATGGATATATTGGGCGGAGCGAGACAGCTGAAGTTTAACTTTTCAATATTTGCGTTGCTCCGTAGTTTTCTCTTAAAAATAATAATGATAATAATAATAAATAAATAATAATAAAACAATTTCGAAAACGCAGCAGAGTATAAGAGATGACAGCTAATCTCGTCTCAATTTATCTTCTGCTATAGGCTTAAAAGATCGGTTTGACCCAAAAAAACATTCGGATCACGTGCGTATTATATCTGTGAATGTGTGTATGTGTGTGCGGGAAAGGATGTGGTCTGCGGAGCAGTTGGTCGGCGGAGTGACGGCGGCGGTGGCAGTGGCGGAAAACCAAAACGAGTGGCGATGAGGTGCGGCCGTGGTAGATAGGTTCGGTGGCGGAAGCGGCGGCGGCGGCGGCGGCGGTAGGGGGTGACCGTGACGCACCGAGGGGGGTTGCGTCGTGGATGGCTAGCGAGGGTGTAGCGGTAAATTTCTCGCTTTTCCAGGGCTCCGTACATCGCAGTCGCCGACCACGTCCGCGTCAGAGCGGTCCTGCAGTGCGTTACAACAACCACGTTCGGCAATCCGCTGGAGTAGCACAATATTCGAGCGTAGTTATATATAGTTAACATAATATTATATGCCCGCGAACACAAATGTCTACGAAATTGCGGCAATTTCGACGAAAAGACGATCTATACTAATATAATATATATATGGTGGGCCGCGATCTGTCATAGTGTTTATCAACATTATTATTTTGCCGTCCGTCACAGCAATCACGTGTATTGTCGTCGTCCGACCGGAAACATCGACGGCCTCACAAAAACCAACGAAACAGTGAGTATATAATAATCACCAAAATATTAAATTGATACAATTTTATGATACTTAAAAAAAAAAATAAATAATACTAACACAGTCCAATATCACATGACTTGTATAGTTGTAATAAGTATCTATATAGCTATATATATATATATTATGATTTATTATTTTATACTTGAAATAACGATATCATTCTAATGAGCGACATCACAATAATGAGCCGCACATTTATAATAAGTAATATAACACTTATATTAATAATATATTATTGTTACACCTAGTTGACGCGTGTTTTGCGATCCCAGTTAGGTGATGATGATCATAATACGTACCCGTGCCTATTATAGTATCTAATTAATTATTATAATCGACGTGCTTATGTTGGGTAAACACAAATGGGACGTCGTCGTTGATAATGTTAGGAACGGCGGACCTCTGTAATGTGTATAACATAACAGTAGTTTATCAAATATCGACGAACTCGCGTGCACGCGTGAATAATTTATACATATTATATTATTATTATTACGTACATAGGAATACGTCGCACTTTCTCCGATATATGCAAATGGAATTTGAGTTTCACAAATGGTCACCCCCTACCCCACCGATAGTTTTAAACCCACCACTAAGAGTATTATATCTGCTATATTGTGTAATTAAACACCTTAACGAATATTCACCGTACCACGAATACAAAATACATTTTACAATGTTATGCACTAAATGTGTTATGATACATTACTATTATAATAATATATTCACGTTTCGTGACATCAATAATAATATCATCGTGTCCTATATTGTCAAGTAGTTTTCTTTCCGAATAGCTTGAATAGATTTTACATTTTTTAAATGGCTAATTAATTTTTTTTTCATTTCATAAAGTCAGGGTATAATTGTTGTTTTTTCAAATGTACTAAATCTCATTGTGTATATGTTTATGGAAACATTCCTTTCTGTTGAACCCGGTTTATTAGGATTTCACATCTCTGTTTGTTGCTTTTAGCACTTTCACGTAAAATATTTGCACATAAAAACACTACAGATACTCAAATTCAATCTTACACGTCATACAATATTAAAATATATGTTGAACTTATAATGTATTTTAATAATACTGTCTTCCGGGTAGTTATAATATCGTAGTTCGTGAAAGAAAATCAACGATGAATACATGAATATTATACTACGTAACTGAAATAATTAGAAGATATAGTTTCTTGTATAATGGTTTAACTAATTGCGAAAATATAAAATAATTTCAATCAATGATTCAAAAATTAATAAATAATAATAATAGAGCATTTAAATATAAACATGTTTAGAGAATATATTGTTATAAATTAAATTTTGAATATATTTATTTTTGTATACGTATTTTGTACATCGCCTTCCTTATCCAGCATAAGCTTAAAGCTATTTTTATGGGGACAGATAATAATAGTCTACAATGAAAATTATTCATTACAATAATATAAACTATTATTAATTAATATTATAAAAATATTTTTTTTTTCATATGCTATCAAATATATTACTATTTTTATTTTCTATGTAATAACTCAGAAAAAAAAATAATTTTAAAATATTTTTTCTCATATGCTTTTAAACATAATATACCGTCGTAATTTGCAATGGTATAAATTTAATTTTAATGAATTGGTAATTAAAAGTTCTAAAATGACAATAATGAACGTAATATTACTAACAACAATGATTGATAATAAAATTAACTTGGAAGTTACGGTTTGAATTGATTTTATCACTCAACATATTTACAAAGTTTTTATATACTGTATTATGTATATCAATCAATACATTTTTAATGACAATTATTTTTGAAATATTTAAAAATATATAAAGAAACTTTAAATCTTTAAATTGTTGATATAAACATCATACATATTCTATAAAAAATCAGAAATAATGTCTTCAGAACTTGATGAATGCACAAGGACATTTTATTTATTAATGTACATAATATAAATCAAGAATATAACATAGCTGTTCCTGAAAGTATTGATTTTCTACAAATCCCCTTATACGATCTTAGTTTATTAGTTTTGCGAACTTAGCAGCGGAAATCACAAGACTAAAAGCGCGGTCAAAAGAGGTTATAAGCTAGTAATAGTTATTATAATCACGTTATAATGATTAAGTTTAGTATAATTTTTAAATGCTGGATACAGCATATTATATTTCAATAAAAGTATTTTATAAATAACATTTAACTATAAACTATAATTTAAATTTCATTCATCGTTCAAAAAATATTGTAATTATTTTATTATCAGTAGTTATCTATAATTTATTATTATCAATAATTACTAAAATGTGTGATAATATTATAGGTAACTAACATTATAATTTTACTTAATTTATACTAAGCCATTCACTCAAAACATACACATTTTTTATTTTGATAAGCCATTTATTTACGAAAAAGCAGACCCACGTATTCAGTGTTATTGAATACGTTGCGTATCATCAAGCATATTATGCGAGGTACCGGAAAACTAACGTCACGACTGTGGTGTACCTATTTAGTCTACACATAACGCCGTGTAATTATTATTTTATTATCAATGTACATGCGTGTGCACTAAAATTACCTGTAAATGGATACTGTGCTAAAAAATGTATTTAATGAATTTATCTAGTCATACATTTTAGCATAAGATATGCAGTATGCACACACTATAATTTACCCAACTTAAATATGACGCACACTAAACAAAGAAAAACGCAATTGAATTTGGTTGCTTAGGTGCAATTTATACAAATCAATATGGTATAACCGGTACGTCACTGAATAACTGAACCGTTTTCAATATTACTCAGCTGCGCCTATATTCGCGAATCCTTGTGTTTTTTTAATATTTTCATTTCATAAGAAAAAAAACAAACCGGAATTTTCCTAATGAAATCTCGTTGAAGACTCGTTTGAGTGCATACTTGTGTATGTTTAAAATTTACGATAATCTGTTTGCGCACCAAATTCTGAACGATAAAAATCAGCTTTTAGATACAGTTTTGAGACAACAAGGTATACCTCTAAGATGACATACGCTGTAATCATATCTGAGGCTGGACCCCACACGAGACAGGTACTTGTATACTCGTAAAGCTTAACAATTATTTTTCCTCGTTGTTTCCCAAGAATTAAAAAAAATTAAGTTTCGAAGAACATGAAACATGTCGATTTGAAGCTAATCGGTTGTTTCACATATTATGTATAAAAAACATAATTTCCCACACTACCATCAAATAATTTTAAAGCAAATTTTAGAAATTAAATAAGCATTGTTGTATAAAGGTAATTAATTTTGTTTTTCAAGTAACGATAGTTATGTTATTTTATTTACCTGCAGTAAGGATAGATAATATGAAAGTGCTTTGAGTATAAATTCCTAAGCTTTAATTAAATGTTGTATAATAATAATAATTTTCCATAGTCGGTAATTACTAATTTAAAAATGTGTAGCTACGTAGACTATTATCCTATACAAATATGCCCTATGTCAAATTTCATTGGAAATAAGGATTCTAGTATTCATAAATTGTACATAAATGAGTTGTAGTCAACATATTACTTAAACTGTAATCACGAGAATAATGAATTAGATATTTTTCTAAAAAAAGTAACTTTTAATTATCTGTAATGCTCAAATTTAATGTTTTATTAGATAGACGATGTTTAATCAAGAGCACTCTTAAAAAAAATGTTTCTACGCTAATTTATACAGCAATTAATGAAATATTTATTAAATCATAACGTTGTGGAGTTTTATAGTTGTTATAATCTATTCATGTTTTATATAATAATAATGCATAAAAAAATGTAAGACAGTAAAACATTAAATGCAAAAAACCTAATTGTTTATATAATTAATAAAATATTAATTATATTTATTTGATTTATATTCAATATTGTATTTCGTAAAAGAAAAGTTAATAAAGTTATTATTTCTAACCACTTTACCACTATACTTCCAGGAAAAAGATAATTCAAAAATTCAAACTAATATTCCCGTATATAAAAAAAAAAAAAAAACCATTAATAACTTATTAATTT